>JANHJO010002005.1:36052-46529 GCA_032468235.1 Pseudoxyrhopus heterurus | reverse complement strand
ATATGCACCAAAGACAAATTCCTTGTGTGTCCAATCACACTTGGCCAATAAAAATTCTGATTCTGATTCTGATAATATCTACAAAGCAATTGTATAATGAAGTGTGCCAAAACTCTGCCCAAATTGAAAACAATGTATTCAAAACAATTAATAAGAACCCAAATATTATTTTACCAGCATAAAAGATATATTATGTGAGTTTTATTAGTTGTTCTAAATGATGCTTTAAAAGTCAAATGAATTCACCAAAATGTCATATTATGTCTATTTCTTCTATTTTGGGGGGAGGAAAGTTTGTAATGGCTAAAGGAAAATAAAGAAAACCATTGTGAATAAAATGAACTTGCATAATATAATCAAGTATAAATAAAGGAAAAAATGAAATTCTATATAAAAGTGGTAGAGCTAGAATGGAACATGAAGAATGTAAAGATAGCATAATAGAATTAAGCAAGATAACAAAAGCAGAAACAGAATATGGAAATAAATTGCACAATAGATGAATCTAATTAAAACTTTTTTCCAGGTACCTGAAAAATTGGAGATTAAGGGAGTTTATCCTTGGGAATATTGTAAAAAATAACAACTTGATTGTCAGGTAAGAATTGTGACAAAAATGAATGAACAGTTTCCCAATGTTTACAGAAGTAGTCGATAAAAGATGTGGCACTATGAGGAAACTAATGTTAATCATCATTAATGTACATACTAAATTAGAGGTTGGAGAAAAACAATTATAAAAAGTATTTTAAAAATCACCTAAAAATTTATAATGATTAAAAAGCTTACAAGCCTTGATACTGAACAGTAGTTTATTCAATCAGAGACCTACAGTATAATAACACAAACTAGCTCAGGAAATGATATCTCCTATTTATGCATAAATCAAATGCGTCAATGCAATATTGCTTTAAAGGATTATCAGCTAATAATTCAGTTAAATGTTTATCCGATGTATTGACAAAAACCTGAGCATATGTAAATTAAAAAAATAAATGAATATGTGTTTTAATATTTCTATTTTTACATTCAAATGATAAGCAATAGACAAATTTACCTCTTTATTGACTTCCTTCATATCAAACAGACTTCACTTCTGAAATATGTATCATTTTAGATTTATAACATCCTGAATCTAACCAATAGTTAGGCAATCTTAAAGGCCTTATCTTACTTGCATTTAACCACTGCACAGACATCCCTGGTGATATTCTTAGTTTTCCACTCATCATTATATATTTTTTTCATCTCATTCCCAGCAATTACCAAAGAAGTTTAACATTATGCATAGTGGTTCCATTTTAAAGTATTATTTTTCCTTTAAACCATGGCAGTGTTTTTCATGAGTGAAATCTGATGTACTCTATCAATCATTCCATTGGTGTTTCTGTCAGGTGACCTCTAGAAGTAAAATCAGTCTGTCTCAATTTGCCACCTAATTAGTGCATGTATGTTCCTTTCCTTCACCTGTTGGGCATTTCATTCACAATCATTCTGCCTCTCCGCTGTGGTCACCAGGCCTCTGAGATTATCACTGAGTCAGACTTCATAACAACTGCCATCTATGGCAGTAGGAGAACAGTCTTACTCACATTTTTGCCAGTTTAAGGTATCTCTATATGCCTATTAACTATTATTCAGCTAGTTTAAAACATGGACTTTCTCTTCTGGAATAGACAAATCTATAGCTCAGATGAGCCGCTTTGCTTTGGCAGAGCTGTTTGTTTCAAGTGCTTTGAAAGGAGCCCAATTATCAGCTGAAGTTCCAATAAAGCATTAAAACCCTGTCCAAAAAAGGACCCTTGAAATTAGACACACAAGGTGCTTGTATCAAAGCAGAAGTGTTGTTCTGAGTGTTGCCAAATGGCTAATCTCAATAATATATCTTCTCCTAGCCATCCTTCACAATAGAAAATAACAGATGGATGTGTTCCTGATAATAGAATAGAATTATTTATTGGCCAAGTGTGACTGGACACACAAGGAATTTGTCTTTGGTGCATATGCTCTCAATGTACATAAAGAAAAAATAAAATACATTCATCAAGAATCATAAGATACAACACTTAATAACAGTCATAGGTTACTAAATAAGCAATCAATGCCCACTGCCAGGAATTCAATCCTCACTGGCTCAAGATTGACTCAGACTTCCATCTTTCCAAGATCAGTAAAATGAGGACCCAGATTGTTGGGAGCAATATGCTGACTCTATAAACCACTTAGAGAGGCTGTAAAGCACTATGGAGCAGTATACAAGTCTAAGTGCTATTGCTATTAAGGGTGCGGTTCCGTGACACAAATGTCATCCATTGCAATATGACATCTATTTGTCCTGAAGCCATCTCACCAGTTCACATCTTGAGAAGGTCAGACTTTATGAGCATCTCCATCACTTTTCATATGGGGTGGTTGAGATTGTCTTTGTTTTTATAAGAGACACCACAGTACATAATATCCTTTTCCAGTTGGCACAGAAGCTTCTGCTCCCTTAATAAATTCATAGAGGAAGACTTTATCAGTGCATGTCATATTTAGGAATGAATAAAGAGCTGTCCAACCACAGAACTCTTTGTGGTGTGTACAAAAGAGGAATATTAAGTTGATATTATACTAGTGGAACAGAGCCAGTAATTTGAGATGCTCATATGCTTTGGCAAATCAGAAGAACCAGCTTTCCTGTGCAGTCATGTCTGTTGACAGCAGTATTTAAGTGGAAAGAAGAGGAGGTGTATGGGTAGGTGGATCTGCCAGCAGCTGGCAGCCAATTCTGGAACAGGTCTCTCTAGTTAATGAAAAGAATGCTGACTCAATCAAAGTCAAACCAGTTTGGGCTGAACTATTATTTGCATCTATTTATAAAAGCTTTTTTATAAAAAAAAAAAAAAGGTTAAATTGGACATGGTAAGAACATGTGCAGAAAAGGATGGTGGTAAAGGAATTCTTGTATGTGAATTTTATTCTCACATATGTTAAATACAAATATTAATCTTCCATTAAAAGGCTAAATGTTTCTCCTATTATTTTTTCCTGTCTTAGTTCTGCTTTTTAAATATTTTAGTTAATGCTTTTAAAAATAAATATTATATAATGGTTTTAAGTAGTGATTGTTTTACGTAGTTAGTGTTTTCTTGGATCATTGTTGGCTTTCCAGAGTCACTTTTCGTGAGATGGGTGACCATGTAAATTTGATAAATAAATAAAGTATTTGCTTTTGAGTTAGATAGAGTCAACTCTTCTTCCTCTCTTCTGCCTTTTATAATACATGAGCGAAGTAAGTGAAGCAGAAATCAATAACATTTCCACGTTGAGTACAGTATGTCTTCTCAGAATTTAATTCGACTTAAATAACAATGTATAAAAATAATATATGTAGTAGCCTTTTCCAATCTGTTCTCTTGTAAACATGTTGGATTACTGTCACCATTCTGAGCTGCTACAGTCATATGATTGCAGGCTGAAGTATAGGACTGCAGCCTCTGATGAGGTTCCAAGTATAATAAAATCAAGATCTGGTTTGGAAAAGATGTTATGATTTTCATTAAGAAAATAAAACTTAATTTCCCTCTAAGAATTCATTTACAGAGGGAGGTTCTTACTGTCATATTTTAGAAAATAACTTGATTTTGGTTTACAAAGTTACTCCATGCAAGTAAATATGGACAAAGCAAAATATGCAAAGTATACAACGAATGAAACATAAAAATGCCATATAGTAATAATACGAATGACAACAATAATTTATCAAATGTACATATGCTGCTTGACTCCCAGTGACTCTGAGTAGACTACAAATGGTTAAAAACATTTAGAAACAGAAAAGCACCTCTCTCCACACACATACCTCCCTCAAAAAAAAAAAAAACCCCACACCAAATACTGTAACAACGCAATCAAAGAAACAAAGTTGGTAGAGAAATCAAATTTGGATGGGAACAAGGAAAAAAGGAACGGGGACATCAATCATCCTTGTTAAAGGGCAGGGCAAAGAGCCATGTCTCTAGGGCCCTTTGAATTCCTAGAGGGTGGGTCAGGTTTTTTTTAAAACTTTGTAGGAACCTTACTCCAGAGGGCAAGTATTGCTACAATGAAGACATGTTTCTAGGGTTCTGATTGGTGGCATTGTGTAATTGAAGGAACCCAGCAGATAATATTGAAGACAGGCCATACTTCCAAGGAAGAAATGAGGAACTAAAAATTGATCCACTAAAAGCAGAAATGACAATATGGTGAATAGTCCAGTCCATTATAATTCCCCTCCAGACAAGGAGAGAATTCAAGATCAACCACAAATGTTCCATACAGTTCCTAATGAGGAAAGCACAAGACAATGGTCTCTGATGGGTTTAAAGCTCTGGAAGATGAGAACATAGCCATCATTTGCACAAAGTGAGGTTGCCCTTTCAAAAGGATACTTCCCTTTTTAACCACCTCTGATTAAAAGCTTATTAACTGCTTTTCAGCTACTACGAACCCTTGTATCAATAGGTTTTTACGGCACTGGGTGAGTTTCCTTCAATTCTTAGCAAAAGAAGTTAAAATATAAGTTTAAGGACGTAATTTTTTTTCTTTTGGAATAAACAATGAAGAGGGATTAGAATTTTGATTTTGGAAAGTTACAACTAGAGTAAGGAAATAAATTTAAAATAAGATCTTTGAATTAATTATGAGAATCCTTCCCATGGGAAAATGCTTTGGTTTTGAATTCTCTTTTAAAAAATGATAGGATGAGTCTTTCAAGATTGGACGCTAGAAGGATCCAGAAGGCACTAAAGATTACAATTAAATGAACATAACACTAACATTTGACTTATTAATCCAAAATGATGTAAAATATTTTGGAAATATTAGAAGGATGTTTTTGGACTCAGAAGTTAATTTTAAAAGTGTCTGCCTATATAGATAGACTATATTTAAAAGATAATATGGAAGAGAAAGACATTTTTCCTCACAAGATTGAGACTGATTTGAATTTAAAAATGACCAGCTACGAGAATTATCACACCTGAGGGGATTTAGCTGGAAGAGTTGTCTAGCAACCAGGAAAGGCAATTATTGCTGGCCTCAGATGACAAACATGCAGAGCTAACACCTCCTTCAATCCAAGGGCCATCCTGGAAAGAAGGGCTAAACCAGGGTGCTCAGCAAAAGCATTAACCAGAAAGAATCCTGCCCCATTAAAGGAACAATCCCCCATTATAAGGGGAGCCTCTCGACTCACAGATCCATTGGCAACAACTCTCCATCTACTTCACTATTGTGTTTCTCAACTCCTAGAGTTGCCTTCTTGATTGTCTAAAATTTTGTCATTAGAGTTTTGTTTGAAAATCTTTTTTGTAAAGATATAAGGTTTACCTATACGTATGTCTATGATTTCCATGGAGCTGGAACAGGACAGGATAGTGACCAGCACTATGAATTGCACCCAGAACCAAACTGGCAACCAGTATTGCCTCCATCATGGCAAAACTCTTTTAAACCTCTGAAGGTTATGATCCAACCCATCCAGAGTCATACAGACCTCTCTCTTTATTGAACATTGAGTACAATCTTTTTATGACAATCTTGACAAACAGATTAAACAATCTTCTAGCATACATAATGCACTCTGTTCAGATGGGACTTGTTCTGAAGAAATATACAACTAGTGATGAAAGATATATAGCATTTTGAATGACATTGATGATACTAACTGTAATGCAAGAAGGCATAATTATTTTTTCTTGATGCAGAAAATGCTTTTGATTCATGAAGATGAACTGCAGTTGAAATGTTTAAACCATGGATCCAAAGTATTTATCATGGATCCAAAGTATTTAACAGCAAAGTTAAAAGGATATGGACTTCTTTCAAAAACCTGTTTTATTATACACAAGGAATAAGGCAAGGCTTTTTTGCTCCCTGTTTTATTGGCATTAGAACCAATAGCCAAATAAAAAAAAATCAGAAGGATACAATATTTTTGGAATTAAAATGGCAAGTCAAAAATATAAATAAAACTATATGCTATTGACATTGTACTTACAGGAACTCATCTAAGTGATACTTTAGAATTGATAATGAAACAAATATAACAGTGCAATATGGGTAGTAATTATAATAGTATATCAACAGGAAACAGATGATTACATGGAATTTATTCAGAAAGGAATAACAATACCTAAGATGATGATGATAATATCCCCAGTGACTGTGGGTGGTTTAAAGTTATAACATTTTTAAAAACAAGAAAAGAATGCAAAAAGAACAAACAAACAAATACTAAACTAAATCAGATAGAAACATAAAAAAAGAAGACAGGGGAACATAAGTCATGGTTGCCAAAGGCTGGACTAAACTGCCAGGGTTTCAAGGCCCTTCAAAATACCTGTAGGTTGGAATCATTCAAATCTTAGAGGAAACCTCATTCCAGAAGTCAGGAGCTGCTAAACAGAAGATGCATTTCTGGGGCCCTGATAAGTGGCATTGTTCAATCAGTAGAACCCAGAGCATGACAACTCTGTCAGATCAGATTGGCCAGGCAGATACTATGGTAGATAAAAAAAGGGTACAACATTGCTTTTAAAGCAATTAAATCCTTAGGTATTTAGTTAACTAGAAATAATAAAGTTATTCAAAAATAAGTATTTGCATAGTTGGAAGCGTATAATGGCAGATATTCTTAAATGGGAAAATTTGAACTTAATCAAGATTAGGAAGCAAGGGTTAAATTGCTATTCCAAAACATGCCAGTAAAAATTGATCAAAAGATGCAAAACGAGTAATAAAGACAAATAAGCAATTTCATCCTGCTAAACAACAGTTGAGGATTAGATTTAGGATTTTACAAGATGTAAAAAAAAAAAAGTAAGGCTGGGCTATCAAATAGGAAGTTATATTATCAAGTCAGCTGTTTGACTTGAATCACAGACTGAATCATAATTCCATGTGGTTGGATCACACATTTATAGAAGTAATAGAATGCAAGAAAGTCTACATAAATATTTTTGGACTAATATAAAAATAGTACAGTTAATTAAGAAATTAATCCGTTAAAATTACCTTATTAAAAGGTATATGATAAATACAAAAAAGGTACAAGACTAGACTTACATGCTGTGTCATTGATATTAAATTGATATTAAATTGATATTAAATATATATTTTCATGAAAAATATGCAAAAAATTGATCAATAGTGAAAAAAATCCTATAATTTACAAATTTTAATTATCATTAAAACAAAAATGTAGTAATTTAAGACTCTCAGGATGGTCAGAAATACTTTTGTGGTCTCTGTATAATCCAGAAGGAATGATTTAAAAAAACAAGGTGGTCAGCCCAGGGACTTGACTGCATTTGAAATATTTATAATAGAAAATAAAGAACATCTGCTAGGGTTTATATAGGAATTGTTACTGAAACATGGTTTAGAGACTGAACAAGTTAAAGATTGCATTATCAAATGGATAACAGAACTTAAATAGAGCAATTGAGTGTCAATAGAAGATAAACATAAAAATCATTGGAATTGATACATTAAGAGAAAATTGGACATTCTTTTTTCGGTACATTACCACAGTGATGATTGCTAAAATGGACAATTCAGAAAATTGTTGCAAATGTAGAAATGAAGTTGGAACATTTCCCCATATCTGGCAGCCATGTCCTAAAGCTCAGTTATTCTGGAATACAATCTTATAGGAAGAAATAAGTCCTAATGTTGATTTTCCTTTTCTATCAGTTATTTTCTGTTAATTGTTACTAAATCTTATGTACCATAAAATACATTGATTTGGCTTTATATATGATTAACGTTGCCAGAATACTTTACACTGGAAATCACATTTAATTCCTTCATTGGATGAATGGCAGTTTAAGCTATAGTAGAATGCATATTTCCAAAACAACTTTGTACATGAAAAACAAATGCAATGTCAGTTTCAATTTAACCTGGAAACATTTATGGAATTTATTTATTTATTTATGGAAACCATGTACAATTCTGTACATGGCCTGTTGCCGTATCTGAAGTTTGAATTTAAAATAAAAAGTTTTGAACTCTTTAACTATGATTGTGTATTTTTTTATCATGTGAATCTTTCAACTGATTTAATATTTTATTTTAGAAATGGATATGTCATTTTGAAGCATTAAGCTGTTATGAAACTATTTTTGTATTTGTTTTTAATCTAAGTTGATATATAAAGATAAAGGTTTTTTTTTCTAATGGAACAGTTTCTTTTAATTTTCTCTTATATTGCTTTACAAACTTTTCCGTGCAATACATGTATTGTAAGTTACAAATAAAAATTATTTGTAATTTCTATTCCTTTCCTTTCCAAAATAAAACAAAATATTATGACATGAATCCCCATGAGCAAGGTGAATCACTTAGGGCAGGCATGATGAAGAGCAGTCCAGATGACATTGCTTAAATGATGGGACATGCCTACCCTGTTCACTCTGTTGGGTCTTGTCAGATCTTATGTGTCCTTGAAGGACTGAGGTCAGTCTCTAAGAAGACTTTATTAAGGTAGAAAAATATGTACTATTCTTACTCAGGAGGTATGTAAACAAATCCAGAAATGGAAGGGAATTCCTAGCCCAGCATTCTGATGGTTCAGCCATTATCAGACACATAGAGATAAATTCAGTCTACATACTATGCTAGAAGCAAACAAGGACCTGAGAAGGAAACAAGCTTGGGACACATCCTTCTTACCCAGATCAACAACAGTTAAATAAGCAAGGACCAACACAATAGGCAGGAACAGCCAAAGAGGACCCACTACATAAAACCAAACCAGGTGGGCCAATCAGATACAGACTGGGATCCACCTTCCCATATCAAATTATTGACAAAGTTACCTTGATTGGTACTGAAAAGTCTGCACACACAACACCCCCACCCCACAAGTTCAGAAAACATCACAAGTTCAAAAACACATGTTCAGAATCGAACAAACTGGAAGGTCTTTTAACCCAAGATAACCATTTTAATCTGTCTCCAGAATGTAAAGTTAAAATTGGCATCCTGGGGTTGCCTATTTCTGCATAAATGACGGATGGGGGAGATGTGCTAACAGTCTTCAGTCATCAACCTTTATTACCATCAAAGAGGAGGGTAGTGTACAAAAAAATTAAAAAACTTATAAAATGCAAAAGTAAAATTACATAAAAGCTAAAAACTGTAAAGACAAGAATCTAAAACAAAAATATTTTCAAAGGTCTAAAAATAAAAAGCAATAAATGGACAAAAATCATTCATAACAAACTAAATCCATTATAATACAAAACAGTCTTCAAATATTGGCAATTTCCAGAGTAGGCTTATTTCTATTACTTCAGAGTCAATGAATTAAAACTACAAGAAAATAAGTTTAGAGTGGTTTCCAAGAGAAATCTCTTGATTATATGAGTTATCTACCAGTGGAATAAGTTGCCACATGAAATAGTGAATTGTCCTTCACTGAATGTTGTCAAGAGGATACTGCATGGTTATTTGTCAGAGAGGCTATGGGGAATCCTGATTTTATAAGAATTGGACTACATAATCTCTTGTTACCTTCCAACATGTTTCTAAATTCTGGAATTTGCTAAGTATATAGCAAAAAAGGTCTACTATTTTTGCCTTCTCTAAATGTTTATAAAATAGTTAAAGTGGAAAGTAATTTAACAGAAATGGGATACAGATGTAAGTTCATGTCTATAATTAGTAATGGCAGAAGCAGTAATTAGCAATAATGGATTAGGTATTAATTGCTTTAATGATTTAGAAGGACACAACAAAAATACAAACAGATATTGTTACATTCTTCCAAGTTCTATATATAGAGAGAATATAACCAGGTGGGGAAATGAGGAAATAATTTTGCGATCAACAATTCTAAGTTCTAATCATAGCTGATTGTTTTACAAAAGCTCTCCAGTCACAAGACATAAGGGAAGCAATATCCATTAATACATCACAAACCATTGTAGAATTCCACATTGGTTGCTATATTTCTCTGTCAGAAACAGAAATGTTAACCATTTTTTGTGTGGTGAAGTTTTTATGAAACTTGAGAAGATGTAAGTTCGAGTGGTTCCCTGAAAGGCATTGGATTTGTTATAAATATATAAGACCTTAGATGTATTATATTATTGCATTACTTTCTTTTCCATTTTTTGTTTCATTCCTTTTTCTCCTTCTTCTCTTTTATTTAAAAAAGGAGGGATAAAAATCAGGACCCCACAAGAAAAAAAATGTTGTGCTATTGGATGTTGATTTTTAATATTAGTTTTTAATTTTAAAGAGCCACGGTGGCACAGTTGGTCTGGTCAGATCTGCTTACATTTCTGCAATTTCCAAATATAATATGACTAGCTGATAACCCGGCTTTGCCCTGGTATTTATGCCTTGCTGCGACCTGGTGGAATCAGGGAATCCTGGAGCCTACAATTTCCAGTGTTGTTTGCCCAATTTGCATGCCTTGCCTCTATTGGCTGGAGAGCCT
>JANHJO010002003.1:120115-131970 GCA_032468235.1 Pseudoxyrhopus heterurus | reverse complement strand
AAAGCTGTTTAGCAGAAATTGGCCACTGAGAATATGTATTAGGGGTCTGAAAAGTCCTCATCATTTTCTCAAATCTTTTATGCTAGAGAATGAGATGATTGTACTTGTAGCTTTCCCTACTGCTCTTTTTCAGTTGATCAGAATTTGGAATGCATTCTGAATGTGCTGTGCAAACTTAATGAGTTTTTAATTGTTTTGACATCGTTAGTCATTTGAACTGAAAATGAATTTCATAACGAATTTAAAGATACAGCTCACAGTAGTGTGATCTGGAGGTGGCCAAATTAAGCTAAACCTTTGCAAAACTAGTTATGAGGAACAGCTGACCCTTAATGAATGGAAGAATTTGAAGTTCTTCATTAACGTTATCCTTATAGATATTAGGTGCATTTTAAAGTCTCCACTGCTGAAATTCCAGGTTTCAATGGAGGTTAATATAGTTTTTGATTGCGGACCTAAGAAGATATATGAAAATGAAAATTTTAACTACGTGAAAATATGAATATGAAAATTTTAAATATATTTAAAAATGCAAGGCATAGGTATCATGGAGAGAATGTAGTTTTACCGTGTTTACTGGTACTGATGCTTTATGTTGCTCGTATTTTGATTTTAAATGTTGTTAGCTGCCTAGAGTCAACATGGTAAGATGGCTGGCTACATAAATTGATTGACTGAATAATAATTTTTTCTCCATCTTTCACACTAGTAGTACCTTGAGATCATTGAAACTAAACCCAAGAAAATTCAGGACCAGCAGAAGAAAATACTTTTTTTTACATAATGCCTGTGAGCAGGAACTTTGCTATAAACAGTTCTTGTAAATTTATACACTAGTTACAGAGAACGGCTTCCTCTGTCATCTTCATTTTGTCTAATTAAATTTGTACATTGCACATGAACTAAAGCATGAGTATCTTTGTTTCTCAAGCAGAAAAGTTTGTTTTTTTAATTTCCTCTTGTTACTGACTCAGATACAGATAACCAGCCAAGTATATATTTTCTAGTTGGGGGAAAACTTAATGAGAATTCTTCCTAAAATTTCTCCACAGAACCCCACTGCCCAACTCCTACTCCTCTTACCTCTCTCTGTTCATTGACTCGGTAAAACCACTCCCTGAAACTTGCTTCCTTGGATTCTTTCCACAACCTCTATAGCAGTCACTGCTTGCTCAGAACATATAGCTAAGCAATCCCTCAGACCATATAGGTTTTCTTACCATTTGTCTCCCCTCCTGCTCTCTACATCTTTCTGTTGAACTTTCGTCCAGACTCTTATTAGTCTTCCTTACCTGCTCACTCACTAATGAGCTCCAGCTGTTACTCCACCGCTCCACATTTCTATTTCCCCTAGCCTAACACATTAATCATATAACATTTTGTGAAATTCTTTAGGTTGTTTTTAGACCTCCCTTCAATCCTTTTTCTCAATTAATGCTTACTTCTGCGAGACTGCAGGTTCTTTCAACCATGTACAGATGCATAAGCTAAGGCACTCAGACTCTGTTAGAAATAGAAGAAATGATACCATCTACGTACTATTGAGTTGTATATCTTCCACAAATTGGTCTGATCCCATTTTAAAGTTAGTAATTATCATGGTTTTTATTACACGTAGTTTACTCTTAAATTTATTTACTTGGCTAATAATTAAAGTTATGAGGGAAACTTGTTTTAACATTCTTTCCACATCTTGCATAATTTTATGTTTCTCTTGAGGCAGTTTACTCAGAGGAATGGGTAGAAAATGTATAGCTAAGTCATTATATAATTTCAGTTACTGTACTGTCAAATTGTACTCCGCATTCTAAAACATGTATATAGTAAAGTAATTAATCATAACATTCTCAACAAAACCATTGAGTTTTTTGCATTGACCTTAGCCTTACATCTTCCCTTAAGTTCAAAATATAGTAGTGCTCACTGTAACTCTTTAAATTATAATATGATTTATTTATTTCAGCATAGCACCAAACATGAATACAATTAGTGTGCTTTATTAACCCAACTTTAGGATTGTATATTGTGAACTCAGCCATAAAATCATTTGCTTGGGCAATGTTCACTGTGCAAGTCTTTAAAAATTAAATTAGTCTCACCTTCCCCAATTCATGTTTTCTAGCAAATTTTAGTTCTCATCATATATTGTATGCAAAGTGCTGCATTTATTTATTTATTGATCATACTTACAGAGCTGCCCATCTCACTAAAAGCAATTCTGGATAGCAATCTGGAAGTGCCTTGGTAGGTGCTTCCGACACAAATGTAGTAGAAATAGTAGTAGCATACAACCAGCAAATAAAATCACAGATACAAAAACAATTACTATAAAAACATTATTAAAAAGAAAAGTATTATTAAAACGAAAAGTATTATTAAAACATTTAAAATATACAAACTACACACAGAGATCAAAACATTAATCACAGTGGAGCCATCTAAGAATATAGCTAACAAAATTGCTTCGTGCTGTACACTTTTTTAAAACCTTAAGGCTTTTAGTATTGCTTTTGCCACTAAGACTAGGTACAAGAAACATATATTAAGATTGAGTTATTTTAAAAAGGTGGGGGCGAGAGTAGCAATACAGTATTTGTTTCTGTAGCAGTGCCAGGGCTCAAGCATTTGGCAGAAATAAAGCAGAAATCACATTCCAGAGAATTAGTTTTATTTTATTAAGACAACCCAAAATACTGCCAGTTGAAATTTTTGGCTGCAACTATCTCTTCCGTGTTTAATTCTGTCTCCAATCAGAAAAAAACTGTGGATAGTTTTTACATTGTCATGCTCTTCAAATGTACCAATTAGTGGATATCAACAGGACCAATTACTTATACTAAATAGAATGGTACCCAGGAAATGCATTCATTCTATGCCACTAATGCTCTGTAGTAGCAAAAGCAGGATAGCATTAATCTCCAATGTAGCTGCTAGCAAGCCTTTCTCTTTTTAGCCTCCGCTTCCCTATTTGCACTATGGAAAATATAATAAATAGAGGATTGTTAAAACAATAATTAATGCTAAAATGAGCACCAAACGTTTGGACTCTCAGATACTCAGAGTCAGTCTTTTGAATTTTCTGGCCCTATTGCTTCTGCCTGTTCTTTTATTTTCTTAAAGTTAGTAGGAAGGGATACGGGGAAAATGAATATTAATCTCTTTATTCTTCGTGTTCTCCAGAAAGTTATGTAGATGGGCACAGAAGAAGAAGCTGTGCATAGCAACAGGAATAAAAAGAAGGACTCCAAGAAAAAGATAAATTCAAGAAAATAAAGCTCCAAAAAATGTAAAACAAACATATGTTACCATAATTGACTGGTACAGATGTTGTGATAAGCCAGAACTTTTTAAAACAGTGATAGCAAAAAATTTTTTAACTCAGTGTGTCAAAATCCCTAACATGACTCAACTGGCATGTCCCCACCCTACCCTTGCCAAACAAAAGGGAAATAATTATTGATATATTCATTTTTTAAAAAAAAAAATACAGTGTAATCATGTCTGTGATATCAAGGATCTGCCTTGCTGCACCATTTACCTTCAGGCAGTGCTCTCTTTCTCTTGACAGGCCCTGCAGCCTACCTAAGGCAGCTCTGGGTTGCATGATGCTTTTGTTCTTGAAGCAGCTTCAGAGAATGCTCTTATGTCTCCAAAACCCGTGTGGAATTCCACCCCATTCTTGCATGGTTTTTGAAGGCTGTAGAAGTTGTGTCAGAGTGCACCCTATTCTTTTGGTGGCCTCCACACCTTCCAAAAATCAAAGAAAGGGGTCAGCTATCGAGAATAGTTGTCAGGTGTTGGTGAATGCTGGCATTTACCCAAATATTGTGGTGTGTCACCTTTGACCCTGTGTCATAAGTTCACCAACACTGCTTTAAAATTAGGGGATAGAATCTTCTGTTTGTTCCTCTCTTGGTAAATGTGAGACAGAATTTGTTGTTAGTTCATGATTCTGGTTTGCTACGAGAGATATAAAACAGAGATTCCAGCTCAGATGAAATACTAAGTAAAACAAAAAAAGAAACTTCCTATTAATCTAAGAAACCAGGCAGAAAGGATTGGGCAACCTGTATTGACATGCTTATTCAGTCATAATAAACCAAAATTCTAAATTGTATGTTTTTTTTATCGATATAATTAAGAATTCTAAACAGTTCTGATTCGTGACATCCAAATGTATCTACAGGTAGTCTTTGACTTACAGCCATAACTGAGCCCAGAATTATGGTTGTAAGTTGTATCAATTGTTAAACAAGTCACAATTTTATGTTCTTTTACGAGGTTAAATGAATCATTGTCTGCAATGGGCATTTTTTGCTAGATAATGGAAGGAAATGCCAGTTTCCAGCAAAATGTGTCATAAATTGTGGTGATGTGATTATGGGACACTAGAAATGGCTGGAAATGCAGACTGATTGCCGAGCACCCAAAACATGATCATGTATTTATGGGGAAATTTCTAATCCAGATTGTAAGTAGCTCTTGGGAGGTCCATTGTAACTTTGAATGGTCTGGTCATAAGTCGGGAACTATCTGCCTGAAGACCTATGAAAGTGAGAGCCAATGCAAAAAGCAGGTGTTATATTATTTAAGTCTCCATTCTTAATGTCAGAAGCAGACCTTATCTATAATATGTGTTCTATTGCTAAGATAGTTAGCAAATTGAATCATACTTGTAGGATATGCTATGACATGCAACTAGACAGAATAGGTGATTGAGAATGCAGAAGAAACTCTATTAAAGCATATCTAGAGGACAGGACCAGTAGTTTCTTGTTGAAGGGTTCAGAAATCATGAACATTGCTGGGACAGCTGGATAATTAAAATCCAGTGAGTCTCCTCATTGGATAGATTAAAACTAGACAACGACATGGGTGGTATCTAGTAAGTAAAATAAATAATAAATAAAATTGATAAATTTAAAGGAAGCTACATTCAACATTCTAAATCTAAACATATGTATCTTTAGCCACACATCTAACATTGCATAACATTAAAAAAACTGAATAAGATATCAGAAGGATAGAATCTTCTTACTTACTTGAATATATTCAAAATGAAGACATCTTTTTTCAAAATGTATATTCATCAGCTGAAAACTTTCAGTAATCCACAAAGGGACAGGAGATTAAATTTGCACAAATTTTCCCGCTGTATATCCAGGCTATTTTGCCAGTGCCAGTAATGTTTAGTCAGTCAATCACCAGCCGTCTTGGTGCACGTTAAAATATTTAGCATGAAATTAAACCAGAACAAGCAGTTCTAGGGCAATTTGAGTTAAATCGTAATTGAGTAAAAATGATTTTATTAGGTTTATAATTGTTTTAAAAACAAGTTACAGGATATTCATGAATGTATCACTCAAAGCTGTAGTCCTCATTGACTCCCTCCTTCATTACTGCAGTTTAACTAAAGCCTGTTTCCTGGTCTCCTTGCACTGTGCATTTAAATTAAACTTAGAACTGTCTGCATGCAGAGTAGAACTATCTCTGCACACAATTAATGTCCTAGGGATGTTTCTGCATTTTCTCACAAGGCTGATGGATTTGCTATGGCATGATTTGCTATGGCACAATCCAATAAATACAGTGGATAAATGGTTAACAATTCTCTGTAGACAGTCACTATTTATCACTATTATAACAATATTATTATCTTTATCATCATCATTCAAAGACTGGGAGAAGGGATTTGACTAGCAGCCAAGTAAATTTCTTGGATCCAAATCCAGACTTTCTACACTAACAGAATCTTATCTCCTTTAGTGTCATCTTGTGCTTATAAGTGACAGCGTTAAGTGCTTTATGAAAACCTCCTAAGCCTCAAGTGAACCACTCCCAGACATAAGCTAATAGTATAGAAAGGAAGAAGGTAAATACCACTCCATAGCAAGATCTAATTGAGTGTTCTTCAACCTGGGGCCCTTCAGATACACTGGGACTTAAGACATCCAAAAATATTTATCTCAAAGGTTTTGGACAGCAGCAGGTTAAGAAACGCTGTTTATGTTTTCCCACATCAGAGTGAACGTTATTAGATACATCGTGAGTCACTCTGTATTATCAGCACAATCAAGTGGTTTTCTATACATAAACATTTGACTGTTCCATAGCTGGGAGGAAAAAATATCTCAAAAGTATTCATTCTTGACTTTCTCTGTGACTTGGTGTTTGCTATGAGCAAATAATAAAACAAAACAAGTGTTTCAGTCTCAACACAGCTGTACGTTTGCATGGAAAAAATTGTTCAGTGTAGGAAAATGCTTGATTTACCACTTCATCCCACAGCCCACACCCACAGATTCTTAGAATATTCTACAAGGCATTTAAACAACCTTCTGCCAAATTTGCTCATTCTAAAAGCCATTAATTTACCTCCAAGAAATAGCTATAATCACAAACTGTACAGATATTATTATTACATGCTAGTTCTAGTTCAACATTCAAGAGGAAGCTAGTTTCAGTGAGTCCTTTTTCGGAGAAGGCCAATCCCTTTTCATTTCCTGAGCTCTATCTTAACAAGACCAGCCCTCAAAAGATGACTGTTTTATTCTCATC
Source organism: Pseudoxyrhopus heterurus (assembly GCA_032468235.1). Taxonomy (NCBI): domain Eukaryota; kingdom Metazoa; phylum Chordata; class Lepidosauria; order Squamata; genus Pseudoxyrhopus; species Pseudoxyrhopus heterurus. The sequence continues at coordinate 125,412 of JANHJO010002003.1, read as the reverse complement.
ATCCATTCTTCCTATTCACTATTTTGGAAAGGTAAAGCCCAGAGGAAGACAATGGAGCCAGGAAACCCTGGTAGATGTCAAAGGGGGCTACCCTCCAATGGTAGGGTAATATTTCAATCCTGTAATATTTGACTGCAGCAGAGAAACAACATTTTGCAGTAAAAATCCTGCTCTCTCTTATGTGGATGGGAGGATCAAATTTATCTATCTATCTATCTATCTATCTATCTATCTATCTATCTATCTATCTATCTATCTATCTATCTATTTACCATATCATATCTATCTATCTATCTATCTATCTATCTATCTATCTATCTATCTATCATCTATCCATCCATCCATCCATCCATCCATCCATCCATCCATCCATCCATCCATCCATCCATCCATCATCTAATCACCACAGCCATTGATCACAGGTGAAGCTGTGGCCCAATATATCTGGAGGACAATAGATTAGACAAGTCTGTTACATATGATGCAAAACTATCTCTGTGAAGCACTTCTTCCAGCCATATGGAATAACTTTCTTGATGCTCGGAATTAAACTAGACACTGAACAAACAGTGTATTATAATGTAAGCAAAAGTAGCAAATTCACTGCAGAAAGGAATCAAGATCATGATTGTGATAAACTAGGGGAGTAAATGTTACAATATGACTTACACTTTGCTTCCGTAGCTATAAGGTCTGAGATGGAATTGCTACATGATGGAAGAAGGCAAGGTAAGGTTGGTGTATCAAGTATGTAGTACTGTATTAGACACAAAGTAGATAGTTTCCTTTTGTGGGGGGGAGGATGGATAGATGATCATGAGTTTCGTATTCCAGGGGTCACTGGTAACCAGGTTTTTTGGGGGGTTGCTTTTGTTTTGAGAGGTACCTGATGCTCTCTGAGCCTGGCTGTTTTCTTGCAAATGTTTCATTAGCCAAACTAGGTAATGTCATCAGTGCTCGTCCTGGTGATTAGCAGGGATGATGTTATCTAGTTTGGGTAATGAAACATCTGGAAGAAAACAACCAAGTTCAGAGAGCACCAAGGACCTGTCATTTCAACCTTGAGCTATCAATGTCTCTTATTTTATTTTTTTTGTTTTGTTTTTGTGATCCAACTCTGGAAATTATTCACTCCAAAATCTAGTTTTGAGTCTATTTCTTAGAAAACAGCACATGGCACTTTCCATTAGGAGTTGCCATTCCAAGAACTGAATTTAAGCTTAATGCTGAAGCTATTTTTTAGTTTTAAAATAATTTAAATGGCAACTATTAGCGGATATGTATCTTAGTACCTTGTGGTGCTGAAAATAGCTAATGTAAATATGTTCTTGGAATGTGGAGGTGGATTGAACCAAAGCAATGTAACAAGAAAGCTGGACACATTTTAGATCCTGTGGGTTGAAATGAGTCATTGCAATCTGCATATGCTTATTAATTAGTCTGGGGAGGATGTGTGCATTTTATTCACTGGTAATTTGATATGTATTATTTAAGCAGAGAATGAAAATTCAGGAGCCATAGAGCTTTGACTTCTCATACGAGAAAGGAAACAACTGATCACCGACCAGGTAGCCTCAAAATGCTGTGTGGTCTGAAAAGCATCCATGCCCATTCTAAAGATACCTTTAAATTAAGCTGATGGTATTTTTTGTTAGTATGTAAGAATAAAGTGGCACGTTGAGATTTTGCCTGTTTGCATTCTACTCAAAAGTTGGATTATCAGTAGAATTTGAAGTATAACTACCTAACGCTAGAATATCTTGTTCAACTTCCTTCTTTATGATAACACTGTCTGGCAGTTCTGAATCATTGCCTCTGTGATTGAGAGCCTAAAGAAAATCACATAAAACAAAGCAATATTTAATGCAAGAATGTGCATAAAAAGCAGATTTTGGAAAATAATGACATGAGTAAGAGATGGCATAACATATGGAAGAACTGTATAAAATAATATACTATATATTATACACTATATATATTATATGTATATATATAGTACAAAAATGTGTATATATGTATGCATGTGTGTGTGTACTATGTAGTATATACTATGTAGTATCTGTGTGTGTGTATAGGAATACAACAGACCAGAAGAGCAAGGTTCAAAACAAACCAAAGCAAAACAATGCAGAAGAAAAGAGTACAAGCACCTAAACAGGTTCTACAACAACACTGTCCCCAAATCCTTGGAAAACAAACAGATTTTCAACAATTTCCAAAATTATTGAATCAAATAATTCCCTCACACCTCTTTGAACTGAGGAGAACTCATGCTTCTAGACATGCATACCATCTCCAAATACTTTTTAGTGGATTTTATACATGGGTGCACAACTTCTTGCCATTTTGATTAAGAAAATGTATGAATACGGTATATAGCAGAAACTTTAAAATATAAAACCCAACTAAAGAAGAAACCTCCCCACTTCTAAGAAACCAAGAAAAATTAGAAAATCCTAATCTAGCTCTTGTGTGTGGCGCAGCTTTCTGTACTTCGCATTGTCACTATACCTGCTGCAGCCCTGCTCTGTGAAAAAATTAAACATGGCCTTTTGTTACTAAAAGGTTGTCCATCCCTGTCTTAGAACAAAGAGAAAAAGATTAATGAAATTGACAGCTACCGTACTTGGCCTCTTGAATTGAAAAGGTAGCCTTTTTTTCACTGTTGAATAGAAAGAGCTAAAAGGTTTCCCCACAGAGACCATAAATGGATGGAAAGCCTTAGTAATCACACATATAGGCCAAAGTCCTTTACTTTCTTAGAATGGATTGATTTATTTTCCTCTTGCTGAAAGGCAGATTTCTGCCAGGACACCGAAACCATCAGATGTGAAACCTTACTTGGTTTTGAGAAAAAAAAGTCAATTCCTCTAACAAATAAAAATTCAATAACGCACAAATTTAAATAATTTCAGGCCCAAAGCACTTTACAGATCAAAATCTCGAAGATCGAGAGGTTAATAGTAGTTATGTTCTCATATTTAAAAAAAAAGATGGCTTCATTCAAGATTCTTTCTTTCATCGCCATTTAGAATACACCGATAGCTGTTTCCCACTGTTTGTTTATGGCAGCTTGTTCACAATTTGTGGGAATCAAGCTCCCAGAATTCCTCCACCATTCTCACTATGAATTTTGGGAGTTGCATCTTTAAGAAATCTGCAGGATGCTGAGATTCAGGAAGGCTTGTCTCTGGAATAGTGGATTTTTTTAATCTTCAGAAAAATGGGATCTTTTTGACGAAGGCAAAGTCAGTTGGGGCCAGACTGCTATGTTGGTTTGTCTAAGACTAGACAAAGCAGCTTTTTTTCTCTGGGTTATAAAAAAAATTGCCCTTGCAGGTCCTACATTAGTTTTTTACACAACTTTTAGCTAATCCAACAACTATATTTTTTACCTGTGCTTAGAAAGCATAAACTATTCTCCCTGACTTGTTGTCTCTGATGACTCTATGCATCATTCCCTTTGAATTATCATAGGACTATATACCTACAGTATAGTCTTCTGCAGATAACCTACCCAAGCTTCATTTTTGGACCTAAGTTCTCTGGAGTAGTCCCTTAGTATTGGGACATTTATTTATTATTCTACTTCTTTCATTTTATTGATCCTTGATGTTCTCGAAGACCATAAAAACAGAACAAAACAAAATGAAGCAAAGAAAAAAGAAAAACAAAGCAAAATATAAATATGACTAAAATGTGCAATCAATTTAAATATAGTACAGTATGGAAACTGGCAACTGTCAAGTTATTGTTTGGATTAATTAATATTTATTGATATTTTGATATTTTTATTTTTTTGCATGCAGCACTGATGTAATATTTCTGTACTTTTATGAATAGTTTCTATAACACTGTAAGTCTTTAAAATGCTTTATATACTTATTTTAAATAGCGTTCCTCATAAATCTGAGTTAGGTCATAATGACTTTTACTCCTATTTTTAGAAACCCAAGAGTGGGGTAGCCTGTTCTCTCTTTGGTCTATGGGGATGCAAGAGAAAAATGGACCACATTAAGAGGTCTATCACATCTTCAGAAACCAAAGGTCCTATGACTTCTTCATATAACATTTGATTAACATATAAAAAAAATAAACATTCATGACTTCCACAGCCAAGAACTATTTTAATTATTATTAAAAACATAAAAATTAAAAACTAAATAGTAATGAGGGCAGAGAGCAATAGGTATACTCTAATGAGCATTTTAGCAGTCTGTGACTGGAACAGACTGCTAAACTTTGAATTGAAGAGCTAAAAAAAATGAAATAGTGCACTAATGAGCTCTCCCATTGTGTGAGTATATTTTTTTAGTTTGGGGTTTAGGGCAGAGTTTTCTTATAGTGGCAAACTTGACTTAATTTGCAGCTTGAGTTAACTCTCTGTGCTTATTTTGCAATTAAAGCTCTAAACATTATCATCAACAGCATTGTCATTTTATGGTCCAAAATTTACTACAACTGATGAATATCTGTAAATATGTTATTTGAGAGAAGGATAGTTGGGACTTAAAGATATAATCAGTCAAGAGCCTTTAACATAAATAATCCTAGAAATCAGGGCTACCCTATATATAGGAGAAGAGCAGTTTTTGTGATTTTTTTTCTTTAATGTCTCAATTATATCGATTGGAGGCTGTTTTAAATGTAAGGCTGCACCCCAGCATCTCACAAAGCAATTCAAAGCTGATTCTCCCTTATCTGAGACATTCATTTGCAAAGACTTCTGCAAGGTACTGCCAACAGAAATGTTGCTAGCAATAAATTTATACAAATTGTTTTTTGTTCAGTTGGATTGTCTAAAAGGTTCTCTGTATCATCTTGCCAAGTGTCAAGGAGGATTTCACCATGCCTCTGTGATTTGAGAAAACCTTTCTCCACTCTATTCCCGATGCAGAAGAATATCATTGGAAATTCATGATACTTGACTTGTTCACTGTGTAGCGCGCAGCATGACATCCTTCAGCCTTGGCAATTCCATTAACTCGCACAAAAATGTGGATTTCAGCTTCTAAACTTTTTGGCAATGGCCATTTTTGCAGGGGAATTTAAGGAACTGAAGGCTACGTATCAGGATGCCCAGATTGTGGAAGACTAGTGTAAACTTTAATTAGCCGTCACATATATTTTCCCTCTTTCTAGCTTCTATGGGAAGCTCACAAAATTGTCTATTATTGGAAAGAGTGAATTTCTGTTTTCTAATTCTCATTAATAACCTCTTGGCAATTAAATTGATATAGTACTATATCATAGTGCTGTCTATAATCTAGACAGCATCCTAAAAAGCAGAGACATCA
>JANHJO010002002.1:192563-202628 GCA_032468235.1 Pseudoxyrhopus heterurus | reverse complement strand
GAATCCCACCACTGGCCACGCCCACCCAGTCACATGACCACGCCCACCCAGTCACATGGTCACCAAGTCACGCCCACCCAGTCACATGACCACCAAGCCACGCCCACAGAGTAGGTAGTAAAAAAATTAGAATCCCACCACTGAACTCATCTATTCCAAAGGTTCTTAAAATCAAATCTGTACCATCTTCCTCTAAGAGTGAAGGGGACTCATCCAATGAATACAGAAAAATCCTGCTGATCTGAAAGGTCTTTCTCTCTCCAACAGAACAACAACAATAATAAAAAAAGAAATCCAAAAAGTGATTAGGAAATGAGGTTTGGTCAAGCTTAATGTTCATCAAAGGCTGTGTTGCAGGAGTGAGCTTGGTAGCATCCTAACTCCCAACTGCTCACAGAACCACAGTTTCTGTAGTCTACTCAAGAAAATTGGTTACCTGGAAGTGTGAATCACCTCAACAAATCTCTCCTTCATTTGGAGAGATTTCTCTGGACTGGATCCTGCACCCGGGAGTGATTTCCTTGCAAATACAATCTTGTAATTCAGTGGGATTTCAGCTCCTCATGGGGCTCAATGGATGTCATTGTGTCGTATACTAATCTATAATTGCTAAAGAAAAATGTGGAAAGATGGAATAGGAGTTCAGCTTATGTTTCTCACAGATAAATGCAATGTGAAAAATGTTTTTATAAAATTTATGAAGGATTAGCAGAAAATGTAATTAGAAACATCTCTGGCACATTGCTCCAGTTAAGAATCTGGGATTCTTTTACTCTCACATCTGGGAATGGAAGGATGAATGGACACAGTCATGTTCTGGAATATCAACTTTCATGCAGAACAGAACCACCATGCAGTTTTCCAAGGTTCAACAAAAAATTTAGCAAGCATAAACCGAGAATTCTAAGACATAATTCAATCAAAAGTAACCTTGTCCAACCTTACTAGAGCCACTGACACTAGAGCAACTGGGATTGTTCATTCATTTTCCATTAGTTCTTAAAACAATTGGGAGAAGCTTCCAAGGAAATTGATTACAGTTTTCTATTTTGATATATTATCATATATTATCTTTGCTAGCAGGTAATGCTTTGTGAAGCCAAATTCTATTAGTCTTTTATTTAACATCAAGGTCAAAAATTCAATTGAAAGTAATTCAAACAGAGGAAAGTTAATTCCTATTATCCATAAGAAAAGGTATGTTGGTATTGGCTTAGTATAATAAGATTAAAGAGAGAGATAAGGGGCACAAGAACAAAGAGATTAAATAGCAGAGTACAGTTGCCTTGTATATAAAAGTGGAGTCACAGCAGCCTAGTTGTTGGCAAACGTTTTGGATTCCCTGAGATAATTCCCCAAGACGCAAAGTATCATGAAGTGGTTGATCCTGGCATTAGTTTGCGTCCACCTGTCAGAAGGTTTTCATAGGGGAGTATCTCAGCTAAGACCATACATTAAATGAAAATAGAATTGAAACGATCTAAAGCACATCACTTTTAGTCAAAAAATGATGGCAAAATTATGTTTTTATCATTCCATGGAAAGCCTCAGTATTCCTGCTTCTTTGCTTAATCTCTTGTTTGTGTAATACAGTACTTGTTTGATGGGATATTATTGTTTTTAGTAACAAAAATATTAAAAATATGTGATAGTGAAGGATATTCTGGCTATCTTTCTTGATATGTAGAATCATTTTGAAGAAAGGAAAATCCATTCGTGAAAATATGAGGGAGAATGGAGTGTTGGAAGAATTTTTGGAAAAATACCATATTGATCCCGGATTAAAATATCAGTTCAACAAATTCAGTGCTACATATGAACCAATGACCAATTACATGGACGTGAGTATTTGAACCACTGAAATCTGTATTTTCCTCTCCTTCATCTGACTTTATAACTCTGGCATTTAAGTTTATTTTTGGCACATTGTGATAGCTCTTCTCAGAACCAATCAATAGGATGTTATTTATGTATAATGAACTATCACTTAATTATTTCATCTTTCCTTTCTCCTATGAGCAACTGTAAATTGACTGCTGATGCCTGAACTCAGGAAAGAACATAATCCATTTATTTATTTAAGTCAATTTTTGATGCCACCTGATCATTCAGCAACATATTTTGCAGATTATTATTTTTTGCAGATTTTTTTTTGCTGATTATTTTTTTTTTTCTGATTATTATTCAGCAAAAAATAGTTTTCTGTATTTTTTAGTCTCATGTGATTGAACCACGGTTTCTGACAATAATACCAAGATATGCCCGTCTTGTTAAAGAGCAACTTAATGTAATACGTATTTGGGATAGGTTTTTTTTTTTACTATGACTGGTGAGCATTCTGTGTTAGGGCTACAATTTCTCTTTATTGATTTACTCCGATTGAATAAAAGACAGCAACCAGGCAAGCAGTCCATGCATAACTTACTCCCAAAGAAGTGAGATAGTCTACAACTGGAATAATAAATCCATTTACTTCTGAGTAAGTCACATTGGATCCAAACACTATATTTGGTAGTAACAAGAAGCCGTGGTTTAAAGCATCAAATAGTACAGTGTACACTCTTCAATGAACACATAACCAAAGTTTGGTTTAACTTTATTTGTTCATTTCATACTCTCTAAAAAGACAAATAACCCTTCAGATTTTTAAATATTTTTTCTCTTTTTCATGGAGAACGGGCAAGGTGAGAATAGAAAAAGAACTGTTTCCTAGGGCTGCCAAGATCTGGGATGCAAAAATCTGGAGATTGTGAGACAGTAGAAAACAGTGCACTGTGCCTCTTTGTTGTCATTTTGTAGTCATCTGAATATTTGTATCCTTAGAACAGGTTCTTGTAGTCATAGAGATACTTTTGAGGTTCCACTAGATGGCAACATTTCAAAGAAGGGACTGGAGGATGTCTCTCCTATTTGATCTCAAGGACGGGCAGATACTGTCAGGTAGAGGTAGTTCCCTATTGATGTAGTTACTCCAAAGTTTTTGTGAAACCTGTCTCATAATTATTTTCATTTGACAGTCTTATTACTTTGGAAAAATAACCATTGGGACTCCACCACAAGATTTTCTTGTTCTTTTGGATACTGGCTCTGGTGTTCTGTGGGTACCTTCTACATATTGCAGAACAAGGGCCTGTGGTGAGTAGTCCATTCCCTTGCTGAATGTTTTGAATGTCTGCTTCTAGAGAAATTGTTTTTGTCAAAACAAAATATATTTCCCCTTATTTTAAACCATCTATACCTTGTCTATTGGTAATGAACTTTTTATGGGTTGTAGACACCAACTCAGCCTTCCAGTCAATGAGTGGAGCTGAAAATTTGGGCTCTTTTTCCATCATTTTAGGTACCTTGAGGGGGTACAGATAGGAATTAAACAATTTCACCTGATATTGTTGTTACCTGCATCCTTATTATTATTATTTTTATGAATAGTTGGTGCCTACAGTACAGTACTGGATTTCCCATTTCATAACTGCATATTTCATTTGCCAGGGCAAAAATGACAAAATTTATGAGAAACAATTCAAAATACTAAGTGCGTCACTGGCCCAAAATGTCCAGAGTCATGATCAGCTCTACACATAAAGGTTTTTCATTGGAAGTGCACTTCCTAATACCTTGGGGGGTTATTTTAAAATGTTGAAAGTTGCCATGTTGCCCGTAGTTTTGCTTTGATTTGGGTCCACAAAAGAGGACCTCTTGATCTGTACTAATAAGGATGATTCTTATGCATGTCTTTTTGAAAAATGCCTCTTTCAAACTCTTTTCTACCGCCTTGCCATTTCAGTGTGATCAATTAGAATTTTGATCTGGACTTTTCCTACAACATGAGAGAAAGAAAAGTGTGGGCTGGTAATGAAATAAAGTACAGATCTGTTGTGATTTAAGTATAGACAAAAGGATCTTTCATCACACATAAAGCAAAGCTTCTACTCTCTATTTTTTCCTTGTTTTGTTGTAGAAAACCATCATGTGTTTGACCCAAAAGACTCATCTACTTATTACAACAATAATCAACAAACTTTCATCATGAGATATGGATTTGGTAGCTTGAGTATGATACTAAGTTATGATACTGTGCGGGTGAGTGGATTTTAACCAACTTGTTAGTAATTGATTCCTTAACTATGCTACACTGATTAATTCATTAGAATTAGCTCTTATTTATTTACATTTACATGTATAACTGTTTTAGGGGACCAATGCATAAAATAAGCATTAAAATGACCATAAGTCTAAAGAAAATAATCAGAATCAGAATCAGAATCCTTTATAAACATAATGCAAGTAAATTGGTATCATAATAAAAGCCATAGAAACAGTGTTCTGATTAAAATAACATACTAATCTAACACTAAAGGTCCAACATCAGATTAACCTTCACTATTTTTTAAATGGATGCAAGGAAGGGACTAGCAAAGTTTCCAGGGGGAGAGTGCTATTACAAAAAGTCTGGTCTTGCAGTATTCACCAGCTCAACATTTTTTTTTGGGGGGGTATAATGTCAATAAGATAAAATAACCTTGAAATCTTGTAAGGATGAATTACGGCAATCAGATATCTGCTACCATTGGTGGGCATAGCTGGCATATTTGCTAAATGTGATAGAATGCATTTGGGACAATGACCCTTAATGAAATTCTACCACATCTTTATCATATAATCGGGGTAGCTGTCATCAGCATCTGCAGGGGAGTAAGAAAAAAAAGGCAATATAACAGAACTGCAGCAATGTGACCAAAGCCCTGCCCCTTTTGTATTTGTGATCAGCAACAAAAACACAATGTCTTGATTCTTTTATCACTTCCCACAGACAATACCATATGGATAACCTCAACTTTTAGCAAGCCACCATTGCCCTTGCTAAACAGCGGCAAGCCATTCCCATGCGATTGCAAAGAAAATGATATGGAAGTCATCAGAAATCAAGCTTGACTTGAACAAGACATTATGCTCACCATACTGTATATCTTTATTATAGAATCACAGAATCATTATCTTTATGATAAAGATATACGAATTTCAAGAGAAAGGGCAGAGTTGTTGCAATGCTATGAACTACAAGTGAAATCCATTTTTCAATCTTCTCTTTCAGATCCAGAATATTGTAGTTCAAAACCAACAGTTTGGATTGAGTGTGGAGGAACCCATCTATCCCTTCTACTATGCCTACTTTGATGGGATTTTGGGTTTGACCAATCCTACTCCAAATACCGAGGGAGCAAACACACTCTTGCACCAGATGATGAGTCAAAACCAGATTTCTGAACCTATTTTTAGCTTTTACTTCTCACGGTAAGATTAACCACATTATATTTGTGCCATAGCATGTAAATAGAATTATGGTTTTCTTCCAAATGAGTTACCTGGAATAGAGCAATTTACTTTTATTCTATGGCTCAATCCCATCATCACAAATATAATGGAGTTCAACAATGAACTCCAGCAATGAATGATATTGAAAGGGAGGGGAAACATCAGGTTAAGAAAAAGGTTTAAAATTATTTTTGAGTTAAATCATTGCTGATTTAAAAACTTATGTTGTTAAGTGCAAGCAACCAGAACAGCTCCAAGGTTTAGGTCAAGAAGTTTATTTATTGTTGATTCGCCAGTTCAACAAAGATCTTACCAAACTCCCCACCTTCCCTTGGGAAAGCCTGATTTAATCCTATAAATGTTTAATCTCATACACTTCCTCCCCCCACCCCATAGAGTCCAAGGTAGTGTATCTCTTAACTCCTCCCATGGGGACCTTCCTCCTTTCAGCTGTTGATTCCACCACATATACTAAGGATTACTTTATTCACAGTATGAGTGTAAGAAGATTTGTACCCTCATATGTACCTCTAATTATATTCTTATCTCATCGTTGGAATTGTGAAAAGTTGAATTTTCACAGCCTTTATAAACATGGTTCTCAGTGGAGTGAGCAGTTCAGTGAAGGGTGTGTACAGTATGTCAACGGGGGAACCTGAGATGGGTGGATATTCAGCATTAACACACAACAATCTACTCAGTTTGCATTGTTATTTTGTAATTTTATCCAACAACTGTGGTTTTTTTAAATTTTCTGGCCATATTTTCTGATAAAAATGATCCTAGGGTTGTTTACTCTATACAAAAAGACCACAAGCAGCTGAGAAGCTATACCTCTTTCTTTTTCCCATTTTTTCTCCTTCCTTTCAGTCAACCCACTGTTCAGTATGGAGGAGAACTGATATTGGGAGGCATTGACCCCCAGATGTACACTGGGGAAATTACCTGGGCCCCTGTGACTGAACAGTATTTCTGGCAGATCGGCATAGAAGAGTAAGTGATATTTTTTTCTTCCTGATTTATATCTGATTCCATTTTATTTGAATGAGCTGCTTTTTCACCCTTTATACATGATGGAAGGATATTCCTCTCACCCATTGGTTAGGTGTATTAGAGTTTTGGTAGAACTCAGTAATCCAATACTTATTTGCTACTTCTAAATATGTTTGTGGGAAGGAAAACAGGCCTTCTTCTGCCTAGGATACAAATTTGGAAAACAGATGGGCATATCACTTCTCACCATTCACCCATCCAGCTAGCTAGCCAGCCAGCTAACTCATCAATTGGCTAGTACTCTATCTGCCATCCTTGGGTGGAGTGCAGATCACTATAAAACGTATTGTAACAATAGCAGTAGCACTTAGACTTATATACTGCTTTACTGTGCTTTACAGCCCTCTCTAAGTGGTTTACAGAGTCAGCATATTGCCTACAACAATCTGGGTCATCATTTTACTGACCTCAGAAGGATGGAAGGCTGAGTCAACCTTGAGCTGGTCAGAATTGAACTGCTGGCAGTTGGCAGAATTAGCCTGCAATACTGCATTCTAACCACTGTGCCACCATGCCTCTTATTGTAAATATAAAACTTGTAAAAAAACCCAGCAAACAGTCCAATGAGCAAGATGCAGTTGGCAGCAACAATAATAGTAACAATATTCATAATATCAAATCATCTTAATAAATCTAAAGAGTAGTATTATAGTAATGTTTTATTTCTAAGAATAATAAAATATCTTAAAATAACTTATTAAAAAGGCTTCATCATTGAAAAGAATGAGATGTAAGTGTCAAGTGGGTCTCTTATTAGGGAAATTTGAAACTACTTCCATTGCTGCATTCAGAGGCCTAGTATTGCAAGCCACAAGTTTAAATAAAAAATAAAGAAAAAGAAAAGAAAAGGTTGCTTTAAATATCAATAAATAATAAATAAATAAAATCAACCATTCCATCAAGAATATGGAACGCCTTATGAGTGTTGGCATATATTTATGAAGAAAATTTGATAAAAACCCATTAGCAATACAATCCTAAACATGTTTGGTCAGAAGAAAATGCTACTGAATTTAGCAAACTATGCCGCTGAACAAATATGTTAAATAACTTAATATGCTGTGGAGTATGAAAATCTATCTAGAAGATACATTCTCTCACACATGAAGCTATCTAATATTTGAAGCTCATTCATTTTGCTTTTTTGTTGTAGTTACATTTGCTGGTAATTGGCTTCCAAGATCTAGTAGAGATCTTTCCAAGGATCACTTGCAATGTTCATGCCTATTTGCTTCTATAAATATTGCAGAATGTTTAGTAGACATACTAATTGTAAAATATTGAACAATATTTATGCAATATGCATGGTCATAACTATGGTGCCAATATTTATGGGTAATCCTCCATGAAGTAAGGCATCTGCATTTAGGTGTCCCATTGATTCTTAGGTGTATGTAACAGTCTTGATCAGCCTTCCTCAAATTGATTCCTTTCACATTTGTTGGACTTCAATAATCCATCATGGCCTTTGTCGGCTATCCAGTGGGTAAAGCTGGTTAAAGGTTGTATGTAGATTAACAATCCATAGGCTTTTATTTATTTTACCAATTGTAGTTTGCTTCAGTTGTTTGTAACAGTTTTAGTAATATTCTTATGTTCTTATTGTTTCTATAGATTTGCAATTGGCAACAAGGCTATGGGCTGGTGCAGTGAAGGCTGCCAGGGCATTGTAGACACGGGAACATTTTTGCTAACTATCCCACAACAATATATAACGGATTTCCTTCAGGCTGTGAATCCTGCTAATGATGGTTCAGTAAGTAGAGGAAAGAATCTTGAACACATTTCATGATTGTTCAGGGAACTGTTACCATTACGACTAGAGAAATCTATTAATTTTGGTTTCACATAGTTCCTCATTTACTTGTTCTTATGTTTGTGTTCCCTGATTTACACAATAGGATGTGAACTTGTTTTTGTTTTTTTATCTACGTGAACATTTATATGCATTTTGGGGTATTTACTCCAAAATAACATGGGAGTGGGGGTGTTGTATGCTATTCCTTACAATGTACCTTTTTGTGCACACTTGAACATTGTTGAGCTACAACAATATAGGATACAATTTTTTAAATTGCAAAAAAAAAAGTTTTGCTAACGGTTTGTAAGTAAGCTCAAAATTATAAAATTTAAGTCTACTCAAAAGAATGCAAAAATAATTATTTTTTCTGTCACTCTAGTGGCCATAAATAATTTGAATATCATTTTATTGACCCAAAGACATTTTACACAGCTTAAAGGCAAGTTTGGCAGACTGAAGAAAAGAGATGAGGGTTTATAGTGCTGCTGTAACCTGGCCAACCTCTCTTATTGCCTCAATTTAACCTTTCCTCACATTTGTTCTTTCACAGTATACGGTGGACTGCAATAATGTCCAGAATATGCCTACCATTATCTTTTTCATTAATGGTTCCCAGTTACCACTTCCTCCTTCTTCTTATGTCTTCAATGTAAGTATGTTTTTCTAAATTCTCCGTGCATAGAAAACCACTTCATTTTAAGATGAATTGATGTTCCATAACTCAATAATAACGCCACATAGAAATAGCATTATGCTGCTGCTACTTTATTTATAACGAAAATATGTCCTTTAATTTGGAGCTATCAGATCTGTAATCCTCCTTCTATAATTCAGTCAGAATATTTGCAGATGACACAGATGGCTGCTCTTGAAGAATCAGCTGCATATTGAAGTACATATAATATGGATTTTGTACCACATTATATTTTGTCATTGTGGGCAAACCATAGAAAATTACACTTCTATGCAATTGCATAATAACGTGGAGAACTTGAGTTAGACAATGTTTTTATGTCATGTAATTTAATCATAATCCAAATCCAGATTCCAATAAAATATGATTGATGTTCTTTCTTTTCTGCAATAAGGACCCAATCTGAAACAATTTGTGTCTTTTACAGAACAATGGCCAATGTTCACTTGCAATTGAGTCAACATATTTGCCTTCCTCAACTGGGCAGCCTCTTTGGATCCTGGGTGATGTTTTCCTTAAAGAGTATTATTCTATTTTTGACACGAGAAACAACAGGGTTGGTTTGGCATCATCAGCCTAAATGAATTCTGATTTTCATTCTGGATTAATGGAGCTGATTTTTGGACTCCAACAAAATATTTCAAATTAAATTTGAAATTGTATGCTTCTCAACTGACATCCATTCTTAGCCCCTTTACATAAAGTTTGTTCACTTAAGATCCATTGCTACAAAGAAATAAATTCTAACATGCCAAACTGGTGTTTGTAATATTCATTCTTTAACAATGTATATGTTTTGGGTTTCTTTCCACAATATATTGTTTTTTGTTCACAATGAAATTCATCCTTTTCTCAATTGTTTTTTGTAGTAAGAAAAAAAATGGGAAAAGCTGGTTCAAAATATGGGAGAAATAAAAATGGAAAATAATACATGCTAACTACAAAATGTCATAATTGAGATAAAGCATTTTGGTAAAAGTTTTTACTAGGAGAAACATGTTTTGCAATACTGCCACTTAATGGACCTTGGCCCATTTATTGGATCAGAAGTTTGCATTTATTTCAAACTAGCTTATTACCCGGCTTTGCTCGGGTTTTTTTTTTTTAAGGGAAGTATACTCGTGCCAGCATGCCCTGTTGCTTGTTGATGTTGTGTGTGTGTGTGTGTGTGTGATGCGTGCTTCTGTGTCTCTGCTAAGTGTGT
>JANHJO010002002.1:72850-89240 GCA_032468235.1 Pseudoxyrhopus heterurus | reverse complement strand
AAACAGTGAAGGACTGGCCCACAGTTCCTCTGCCAGCGAAAATGGAGCTTGGGAAGGTTGCGTGCAGCCCTCGCAAGCTCCATTTTTAGCTGCAATGGCCTCCTGCAACCCTTTGCCAGGAAAAATGGAGCTCGGGAGGGCCCAGTACTCAGACCACCAAGCCCCCGATATGAGTGACATTGAGCTGGCCACGCCCACCCTGGTCACACCCACCTGGCCCCCCAAGGTCAAACACAATCCTGATGCGGCCCTCAATGAAATCAAGTTTGACATCCCTGCTGTATGGAATATAGAAAGAGGCTAGTTCAAAATTTAAAAGATGAAAAATATATTTTCATGTAAATTTAATTGACAGAACTCTATTGTGATAATTCTTTCACTTTTGCAAAAGTTACAACAAAAAAGGTATGCCAAAAACTTACCATATTGATTTTTCATCTTTGGTATTTAAAAGCATTTTCAATACAGCTCATAGATATTGAAAATCAGAATGACCAAGAGAGACTGGAGAAAACTTTGAATGGTTCAGATCAGATCATGTATACTCTAGAGAAAGTATAATTACTCTAAATGAGTTCAATTATCAACATCAAACAACAATATTTTCAGGGGTGGGGTGAACATTTTTGAAGGTAAGAAATCTGAGAAGAATAGATTGCATTAGATAGTTCTCAAAATGGGGGAGAGGAAGATGGTTGTTCATTTGGAACATGAAATTGTCATATTTTTATCGCTGTGAAGATCCTGCCAACAATACAATGTCACATACCATAATATTCTCCCCAGAAACATTAGTTGTCCTATCTCATGGCATGCAGGCAATAAATGCATATTACCGAATACATAGTAAATTAAAATTTAAATGAGGAAATCAATGTCTTAAGTTTAAAAAGGAAATCAAACTTCGACTTCATGAATATGTTTATAAAGTGAAAGCCTAACTTTAGAAATATTGGACTCTGATCTCCCAGTAAGTCCTTTACAGTGGAACCTTGGTTTGCGAATGCCTCCATTTGCGACCAATTCACATTACGATCAAAAATTCCAAACAAGTTTTGAATTGGTTCCAGACTCAAAACTTGGTTCATGAACAAAAAACACAAGAAAAGATTCCTTTCCGTGCCATTTTCCCTTCTGCACATGTGCAGAATTGTCTGCGCATGCATGATTCGGTCACTTCAGAATGTGACTGAATCGGTTCACGCCCGCAGTCCGGGAATGGATTGGGCTTGCAAATCAAGGTTCTACTGTATTTGGCTTTCTTGATTACTGGATGGATTTAGTAGTCAACTACTTATGGAATTACTAAGTTATAAGATTGTCATAACAGTAATATTTGGGTGAGGGAGTTTGAACCAGTGCTTTCTAGAGATTTTAAAAAAGTATTTTTGTTTTTGTATATCTAGTACTGTAACATGATATTATCCCACCATTTTTACAATACATTATTTGGCTAGAGTCATTATCATGCTAGTTTTAACTGTAATATGCTACATAGCTTGGATTTAAGTTATCTGAAGAAACATATTTTCAGGGTGCCTGGTCTCCCTTCTGTCCTATCACCATACTCACCAGAAAGCAGCTTGTATCTCTTAGAAATCTGTAGTTCTTCCATTTCTCTTTAAGACATGTATGACTTCAGGTACATGAAGTAATGCTGCTTTCAGATTGCCTTTGTTTTTCAAAGAGAAATCTTCTCTTGTATGATTCTAGAATGGGCTTTCAATTTTAGAGCAATGAGAAATGTAAAAACCTACAATATTTATCTTGAACAACAACAATAAATCAGGGGTGGGGTAGGAAGTAAATAAGGAATTGATCTTGCTTCAGGTTGCCTATCTAGTTTTGCCACATAAGACCTGTGAAGATGTTTCTCTTTTGATCCATCATGTTCTTAAAAACTTGGAAACTGGGCCTAGAAAATTCAGTTTAGCTTTAGGTAATTTGGGTTTTAACTTTCTGGGGATGCTTTCTCTGTCTTTTTATCCTTGATATATATATTGGAGTTCATATTTCTATCCTTATATATAATCTCAGTTTGAACTCAAATCCTCCCCTATTCAAGAGCCATTTTAGACCTCTCAGAGTTTTCATTTCATGCCTTTCTCTCTCTCTCTCTCGCTCCCCTTTTTAAGGGGGCACTGAAATTTATACAATATTTAAGTAGCATAGCGGAGTCCTGGAAGATATTATTAATGTAAAAGGGACAGGCTGGAAATGCACTTGAACCTGGTTACAATTAGAGGGTGATTTTTCTAAAGGTCAATGAATTCAGATAATATCCAGGGGGGAAAAGAAATTTAATACCTTTTTAGTGAATTAATTAATTATAATATTATATCGGCTTGGGGTTCTTTTCCAGAGTGATTAAGGGAGCGATCTGTCTTCGGAGAGGCTGGGGGAGTCAGCAAGTGAGCGAGAGACTGACAGAGAGAGGGAGGAAGGGGGAGAGAGGCACTTTAATGCAAGAATAATGGAGCCTTTTCTTTCCTTTAAAAACTTACTGTATTTCAAGGCCATGCACTCCCTGCCTTCCTGGATCTATTTCTTTCTGCTCTTTGGCAAAGTATTATGATTATTGCACCAAAGCCCATGCAAAGCAACGTCCATTGTTTCCATCACTATATGGGTCAAAAACTCATTAGGAATGTGTGTCTGTGTGCACATTAATGCCTTAATCAGAAATGGATACTGTATATAGATATTATAATATATACATGTCTGTATGTAAGTCCATACACATGTGGCAGATAATGTCCAAGAAAGGGAGAGCCTACCTAGACCAATCCTTTAGGCTTCTTGACCAGCCCAGTACTCAAACTTTTACTTAAGTTTTGGTTTATTAAACCTTTCCCTTTTAATTGATTGGAATAATTTGCCTAGAATCCCAATATAAGCATTTTTTTAGCTGTAGAAAGCAGTAACTTATAAAAAACCTAAACCATCATCACTATTAGAATTATAGTGTCACTATTTTGAGACTGTCTCCATTTATTAATTTCAACAGACAATTATATATTTAATTCTTAGACTTACATATTAACATTTGTTTTCTCTGATTATTAGCTAAAGTTGCAATCCTTACATCTACATATCTACACATATCTACAAAGCATGGATTTCAAAGCAGTAAAAATGCTAAGATGTGTGTAATTGATAAATCCAACAACTGAACTAAGTCAGGCCGAGAGTCTTCCAGATCCAATTCTCTCTCATTGCTAGCATCCTCTTTAAAAAAAAATTATGAAGTTTCAAGAGAAATCCCACTTTGCAACTTGTTAATTTATACATGAAGCTTAATGCTTCTGGGACTATTAAGGTGGATCCTAGAAGAATGCAGGACTGCCTTGAAATGAATGGTTTCAGAATTGCATCCAGAGTGATTTGATCTCATTGGGCATGGAATGACTTAGGCAAAGTATCTATTTCAGGTTGTTGCTCCTTCAATCCAGCATCTTCAGCTGACTCAAAGCAAATAGTATGGTCATCAAGGTCAATAACACTGGCAGCTTGGGGTTGTCTGTTGCATTCACATTTTAGCAGTGTATATTCTGGGACCACAATGCAATGATGCTTGTCTTTCTTAAACAACATTTTTACTGAAATTGCTGTACCACCCTCATTTTCTCTGTGACCATGGCTGCTGAGATTGAGCTTTGATGGGAAATCCTTTGGAAAGGGAGTTATTTATATCCTCACATAGTCTTCTAAGGGAGAGAGGCAAAATATTTTAAGAAGGATATCATACATGCAGTTAGTACATTCAACATCAATTATGATGTTGTTATCTCTAGGATACAACTCTAAACCACTATCCAAGCCTAGGAAAATGCTTAAAACCAAAATGGCTTGTATCACAATGTTTCCTGGCATTAATTTAGTTTGTGTTTGCCCAAGTCAGACTGAAATTTAGAGGCCCAGTTAATCCACAAAGCCAGTGAAATTAATTATAACTTTGTATACTAAAACCTAACATAATCTTTCTAGAGATATATACTTCTAAGCAGAGGAGCATGCTGGAAATCTCTTAGCTACTGAAACTGGAGTTGCTTTTTCCTAAAGCTTTCTCAAGAAAGAAAGATTTCAATATTTGAACTCATTAATCACAAATCCATGGAAGTTGATAAGAGTTTAAGAGCTTGTAATTGTACTCTGTCCTTGTGCTGGTTTATGGGGATAAAATAGAGGTGTGTCTTATAACTCATGAATATTCAAATAGTCATTGAAGGGGGGTGTTAGAAGTTCTAATCGATTGCCTCATTAGATAACCCACCTATCAAATAGAAGCTTTATATAGGTGGCACAATACTAAATCTATGGCTGATTAAAACACAAAATTTCACACATTTCAGTGAAGTACTTATCAACTATCTAGCTGCATCACATTCAACAGGCACACAGGTATGCTCATGATGGCCTAGTTACTTGTCAAATGATTGCTTCTTCTTCTTCACAAATGGTTTGTCATTCAAGCCTTAGGAGGAACCTCCCTAACCTACTAGCTCACCATCCTACCAATATATAGAGCATTCTAGCTACTAAACCTTCAAATGATTTCTTCACACAGGGTAGTCAGTATAGTAAATTCTCCTTCAAGATGAGGTTATCTTCTGATGACTCAATGGACACATACGTGGCTAGTGGCATTAAAGTGGCTTACCACTGCTTTATCCCTGGGATGTTTATCAGTGCTGAGTCTAGCCTACGACATGGTATTTCTCAATAGTCTTCCATCCAGGTACTGAGAGGATCTGACCTTACTAGATCTGACCCTATGTTTTTTAAGAGCAGCCAAAGGCAGTCAGGTGTTCATATTTTAATAGTTTTCTGGCAACACTTCATCATAAATATTTTTCAAACAGATGTTTGAAAAGCAAAGAAATGTCTATCAAGTGATATTGCTCTCCCAAGAATCCACCAATAGATGAGAAGACTAGTTATAGACATATACAATGCAACTTGTCTTTCTTTGAAATATTTACTGGTATTCCTCTTTATTAACAAGGAAAAAGCCATAGTTTTACAAGAGGAAAATGGAAAATAGATACGATGCTTAGCCATTTTTAAAGGCACAAAAGGCACAAATTAACAAGAATTGTTTCATGACTCATAGCAAAGATGATTTGTGAAGTTGTGAAGACTGCTATGTAAAATATTTCTGAAGATATAAATGGCACCATCATAAGAATAAGTGAAATCTCCCTTCCCATTTGTAATACTTTCTACACACACCCTTTCTGTATTCTGTCAAGCAATATTTCTTACACTGTACTTTTTTATTTCATTCCATCATTCAAGGTTTTTCTTAATAGTGTGCAGTTTTTTTTCCTTTTTATAAGATACACCTAAAGGCAATTAGTTGTTTAAAACAGCAACATCCCACCTTCTTCTTACACCATTCATGGGATAAAGACTGAATTGCAAAATTACTTTGTAGATATAACTGTTCTAGATTGCTACTTAGAAATATATCCTTTTGAATTCAATAGGACTTAATGAATTAGTTTCAAAGTTGATCATAATCAGATATTGAGTTAATATCCTGTAAATAAATCCTGTAAGCAAATACAATGTGGCTGGAAGCTTATTTTGGATAATTATATAACTGGATTTCAAGTGACAGGTTATATAGATGGAAATCACATAAATGGTTCTTGATTCTGCACTCACACTCAATGGGCTTCAACTTTAAAGTTTCAGTTTAATGACTGAATGAGATTTGAT
Organism: Pseudoxyrhopus heterurus; assembly: GCA_032468235.1. NCBI lineage: Eukaryota > Metazoa > Chordata > Lepidosauria > Squamata > Pseudoxyrhopus > Pseudoxyrhopus heterurus. Next base: position 83,516 of record JANHJO010002002.1, on the reverse strand, counting down.
TCTTAAATATGCACTATATTAATAGGAAAGATTAATTCCTAAACTACATTTTTCACTTTAAAGCTAGTTCAATGGGGGAAGTGAAAAAATACTGCAAGATCATTATGGTATTAATGTGAATAATATTGAACTGTCTTCTGCATCCAGATGTCCTCCAGATTTCTGGGACTTTAGTGCAGCTATAGCCTCAACACATTAGGGGGATACTAGGTTATAGGATGATTAATCTTGAAGAGCTAACTATAAAGACCTCTTTCAACACTGGTTTCGACTTCTATGTTCTATAATATAGTAAATATCTTTTCTAGTTTTCTGGGTGAAATTAATAACAACATCCAATGGGCTGCTCTGGTAGCTTCCACATTCATTCAAGTGTATAAGACTGGAATCCAAAACGACAAGGAGATATCTTTTGCTAACTGGACCAGAGAGAGAGAGTATAAGAAACCTGATGGAAAAATTCTGATGACGAAAAAATAATGTTTGTAGTCTAGCAAAATCTAGATATTTATTAAACATGGTGGGTGCATATCAAGGAGAAGTGGTCACAGAACCAGGTTGTATTTTTACAGTATTACTCTTAAAATTCATGGTGAAGAAAAAAGCTTTTTTCATTGGAAATTATTAAATGAAAATTTCATATGATGAGGAATCTTGGGTACATAAAATATGCTTCATGTAGTGAAAGATTCAGGCACAAATTATTAGAGTATAGTCTCTAGCCTCTTAGGGATGGCTTGTGTCAATCATCTGACATTTAAGGGCAACCTTGATCTTCATCTGCAAAGTTTTATGCAAAATATGAGCTACAAGTCCTTACTAAGCACAACTGCAGTGCCTTGTGAGTTTTTATCTGTGTTGGGATAGACATAACACTTCCACCTAACTCACTTTAAACTATCCTTCCTTCATTTCATCTTCTCAAGACAAAGCCACCACCTTTCTGCACACAATTCTGTTCTCCCTTCCCATCCCCTGGCCTCTCCCTCCTCCTGCCTACATGGCTGTGAGAGAGCGAGCTTGCTTGTTCCCATTGTGCTATCTTTGGGTCCTAAATTAAAATTTATGACATCTTGAAATGAGCAGTGAGGGTAATTTTGCTTCTGAGTGAAGATGCTAATGAGTCTCCTTAATGGCGTGAATAAGGAGTTGACGGGTCGTGTGTCACTTTGCGCAGCCCGTGCCGGTGGTGTAATGGCCACAGTAAGTGTCTGTAATTATACCCTGTCTTGCTGTATTTTGGCAGCTGTTGTGGGAGAACAGGCGGCTCAGTCACATACATGGGAGGAGGGGGAAAGAGGGGGGGAAATTCCTTGTTCTGTGGTATCTTGGACTAGCCCTTGTTCCATTCAACATCCCTTAAGCAGCAGGTTTCCTGGACTTGGCCCATAGAGTGATTCAGCTTTGGAACTTGACATTGACTTCTCATTCAAATTGTCTTTAGGTCTCACAGAAATGGGACTCTGCATGGATAGTCTGTAACATCTGTTGTCCTCTTCTTTCACTCAGCTTTTCATAAGAACATCTTGTTCTGGATACTGAAAGACCAGATGTTCCGAAAAGATAACCTGAAAAGTTACAATTCAGAGAGAGAAATGAGCCAAGAGAGGGAAAGAATCCTTGATTATAAAGTAGGATGAACCTATTGAACAAAAGCTGAAAGTTCACTTGTCTACTTTTTAATTTCCCCCCCTACCCTATACAATGAACAATTGCAGTAACAGCATTTTCTTTGCAATCTAGCTGTTTTGCTAGAGCCTTTTTTTTAGTTATCTCTAATACAATTTACTCCTTATCCATTTGTTGTTAATTGTTATTTGCATTTTTGTTCTCTTTGTAGCAAATGGAAAGATAGATTGGCTGCAGTATACATATTGGTTTAGCAAAATGGCTTTCCCCACTTTTTGTCCGAATGGCTTTCAGACAATACATGAACCAAGCTAACATCTATTACAGTCACTGAAAAAAAAATGTTCCACATTTCACCTAAACCAATACATAACTATTCTAAGCCTTTCTCTATATTGTTATAGATGGTATTGTGTTCCATCTAACTCAATTTCTTGACTAATCTATACTCATCCCCTTTGGGAGAGATTTTCTGCAACTCTAATTCCAAGCCTGGTTTTTCTGCAGGCCAATTTTGCAGAACTTATGATTATACAACTGAAGGTGCTGATCTCCCTGATGAGTTTCACGCTTCTAATATATTTAAAAATGCTTATTGTTTTCTTTTAATTGCTTTGCTTTGTCTTGCATTAACTAGTAATTCCCAATCATACTTTCATTTTTTAATATCTTTTCCAGAATATTTTCCGTAAATGAAGGCTTGCATATTTATTGGGAGAAAAGGCGGAGCTGGAAATGGCTCAACTACTAGGGGTTAGAAGGAATATATTGCTGTTCCTTAATGCCCAGAAGTTGAAAGGTGGGTGGCATGACAATAAATGTGTCTTGAGGGAAATGATATGACTATTTGCCTACTTGTGTTAGACATCATGAGAGAAGTACATAATTACTGTCACAATGACACCATAACACAGATGTTACAATTTGGACGTCATTATAACTTGCTATAGTCAAGCTGGGGCAATACAAACCAAACCAATAGTTTTAACAGAAAAAAAATAAAACATGCTTTACGTAACAATTTCTAGACAGGATACAACTTCCCTACCTTCATTGTCTCTAAGGTAACAATACAAATTTAGTTGAGATAGGTTATGCATGACATCTAGGGCAAGTATTGATAAAAGAAACAGAACATCTTTTTTTTCATTTGTGCACTTATCATATGGTCCTAAATATGACTATGTAGACATATAAACTAAGAAAGATGGAGGAGTGGTCCTCAAGGTACTTAGAATGCATTTAAGGGCCAATGTATTTGGGGCCAGAAGGTCTTTTTGCAAACATTGGCACTTGAACAATCAAGCTTATTTTAGATTAGTAAGTGTTAGCAAGCTGAAAAAAATGTTATTTCAGGCACCTGTGCCTTTAAAATAAGATCTACAGGTCTGAAATGTTCAGAACATGCCTGTTAGCAGAAAAGATAAACCTGCTAAAGTGTCACTTTCACTTTTGAGACTCTGCAGCACATGGTAATAACAGATGCTGCTCTAAGTGCTCCCTATTGCTACCAGGCGTTGACTGAATTTTTGATTGATTGGAATTGATTGTCCACACTTCAAAGGTCCCGCCCTTGAGAGGAGGATGAGGGGATCTTACTATGTGTTATGTAGAGGGCATGACGTAAAAGTGAAGGTGTGTTCATCTTTGATTGATCATCACAAACATCTTTGTCCCAACATTTAGAAAGCGGTGATTCCCAGGCATCATTTTAACAGCTTGTTTTGTATCTGCATATCATCACAGTTTTTAAAGTTATACGTGTACAGTTTCAATAAGAGTTTCTATAGTAGCGAGCAGGGAAATTGAAGATGAAGTTACTTCTTAGTAAACTCCACCAATTAAAAGTATCTAAATAAATTCTGAAGTTATTGTATTTATAGTCCAGTTTGTGTTCCGTGTTTATTTATAAGTCCCAATATTTTTTATCCAAGAAAATCCAATCTTTAAATTTAGTCCAGAACTAATGAAATCAAAGCCATCTAGTTTGGTTCAGTACCAGATCAGAAACTGCAGGCTTAATTTCTCCAGAGCAAGGCAGTCATCCCTTTCAGGATGTGCTAGAACTGAATTCTCCTATCTCAATCTTCAAAGAGATTGTATTTCTGTTTTTCTTCAAAGGATTTTCTGTGGACAAAGAGCTTGAACATAAACATTCACTCTTTCAGAAAGTGACAAATTGGCTTAGGGAATCTCAAGACATGGACCAAGTGCTAAATCAGTACATTGATCTTTCTTTTCTTCCTCCCTCCCCCTGCTACTCTACAACAACAACAAAGCTCCCAGCCGTTTAAATTACAGAAACGGGAATGCTGTCATACAGGGATTCCTGTCAACATGAGCTACAACAGAGCCCGCCTCAACTTATGCAGCACCATCCCTTAGCTGTTACGCACTCTTTTGATGTCATTGTTCGGCATCTCTCCAATTGTTCTGGTGTGTTGTCAGACAGAGCTTTCTGAGAAGCAAAATTTGGACAACCCTGTTTTCCCTGCCCCACCTCCAGGCTCTGCAAACCAAGGCTGTATCAGAACAATTACCCCATGAAACTCTCATTCAACTAATGCCATCTGTCGTGGGAAAACGACCGTGTCTGTGGAATTATGCCTCAAATGTTCAGCACATCAGAGAGCAGGCTTCTTGCAGAATCAATAAAAGTGTCTGTTACAGAGATACAAGCAGCAGTTTTAGAGGACAATATCAATAAACTCTGGAGAGCTGCTCATATACTCAAATCGGAGGTTAGCCAGAAGATTGTTTCCCTGCGCCTGGGAGATCATGGCCATTGAAATATTGAAGTACTTGTATATAAACTGCTCTTTCAAGTATTTTTGACAAGGGTGCTAATTAAATCTTAATTGACACTGCACTAATTAGCTTCTTAATTACATGGAACCACATAATTAGCAGCACACTCTGTGCTAATTGTTAATTAGGAAAACCACGCTTCTCCCGCCCCACTTCTCCTGTTGGCTTTTTAACTGAAGGGCCTCTTGTAGCAGAGAGGCTCTCAGAACAATAGGACTGGTAAATCCCTCTTCAGAAAGGCCCTATCCTGGCTGTTGCTGCTCCTCCTCTCTCCATCTAATACTCCTCAGCCTGGCTACTGCTGGTTTGAAGGTTTACATTCAGAAAGATGAGCTCTAGCTCAGGAGACTTCCCATTCTACAGAGCTGTTGGCAGCCTACCAGAAGAAGGTGTTTAGAACACTTTCCAGCTGCTAATTAATTATTACAGGATTATGATTTAGCAACATAACAAAGTTAGTTCATCATTTGGCAAGCTGGCCAATTAACCCCTCCTGAGGTGTTCTCCATGCAGCCTGGATACTATCCCCTTTTAATTAACTCTTTCTAAAACCAATAGACCTCAGCTACTATGTTCCAGATTTTACACTTACTTTGCATTTCTGATCTGGGGTTGGATTAATCGTTTGCTCAAACTCAGAATGATGATGATTGATTCACTTTTCTATTTCTATCTTTTTCTTACTAATAGCTCTGGTGTGTTTTCATGTGCAATGCCTGTATACATGTGTTTTATAGCAGTTAACTCCTTGTATAACATAGTTTCACAAAGTTGTATGGAACCAATTCTTGTAGCCAATTTTGGAGGTAGAGAACCATAGCAAGAAGGAGAGGATTAAACTACACTTTGCTATGAGATAGGACACTTCTCATAGGACATTCCTGCAGTGGCCCCATTCTATTCCTAGGTTCCCATTCTAGGATCTCAGCTGAGCAGGCAAGTAGACTATTATCTCCCTCAACTGCCTGAAATCTCAAGTGACAAAATTTCCATTTTGTAATTTACAATTAAAACTAGTAAAAATAAAGTTATCACACCAACAGGACTTAAGTATATTTATAAAGTATAGATTTAAAGGATTAGATTTGATAATTAGAACTCATGAAGTTTCTGGACTGAGATTTGTGACATGATTAAAGAAGAAGTAAACTATAATGCCTCCAATTATCAAACAAAGCAAAACAAACGAAAACCAACCCTCCCACACATAAATGGCAATTGATGACATGTTGAAAATAGCTGAAGAATGGCATATAAAAAGCTACAGAGAGAAGGAAATTTATTCAACTAAAAACTGAGTTTCAGAAGAGCAAATATAGACAAGGATTAGTACCTAAACAATGCAGTCTGAAAGAAATTAAGGATAACAAATTATATAAGAAAGGAAAATATATTTAAAAATATTCCAGAAATCAAGTGAATTTATTATGTAAAGATGGGCACTTTTCATCCTGAAGATGAAATACAGAAGATGTACAAATATATGAAAGAACTGTAAATAAACAAGTCCCATAATCAGTAATATTTACACATGTTTCACTGAGCTAGAGACAGATTTCTAGGGAATGAAGTAAGTGCATTTTAGAAAACATTGCTGAACAAAGCTACAAGAACTGTTTAGAATCTTATAAGATGACTGTCAGCACCTCAAGGAAGCAGTGAAATGCTACATGCGATTCCGTAAGCAGGTATGGAAAACATGGCAGTCATCAAAGAACTGGAAAAGTCAGATAGCATGAAACACAAATGCACTTGTGTTTCATGCTCCTAAAAGAATGCACAATCTAGACTTTAACTTTGCATAGAATGAGAATTGCCAGATATACAAGCTGGATCCATCAGAGACAGGAGTACTTGAGATCATATTGATAACTTTTCACAAATAATGTAAAGAGGCAAGTCAAAAAAGTCTATGCTTTCTTATTTAATTACGCAAACGCTTTTGACTATGTAGGTCATCATAAATTGTGAAAAGCCCTTGAAATTATAGGTGTACCAAGCAACTCATCTGCCTAGTGAATAATTTTTAGAACGATTGGGAAGCAAAACTTTAAAAAAATTATAGACCAACCAAATTTGGAAATGAGTGCTTTAAGTATATATACTGTCCATTTCTATATTTAATGCATATACAAAATATGTAATAAAAAAATGCTGAACTAGAAAAAAAATAGAAAATGGAATTAAAATTGCTTGAAAGAACCACTAGAAAAAGATTGATCTTTGTCTGAAGTTCCTGATCTTATACTAGCAATTTATCAATAGATCCAAAGCATTATTTTTTAATTCCAGAAAAGCAGCCAAATTAGTCTATGGTAGCAAAAGAAATCTACATCGATTTAATGACTATCTATGTATAATATATTTTACATAGACAGGAACCTATTCTGGTAGATGCATGAACTATTTAGCTGCAGTTGGGCAGGTATCATATATGAAGAAAAAATAAAATTTATAGACAGTAGAACCAAATGCCCATGAACTGCAGTACTTAGCAGTAAGGCAAATGTATTCAAAATAACAGCATTGTGATTCCTTCATTAATAAGAATACAATTTTTCTTGCTATATTAACTGTGCGCTAAAAGAGAATATTTTAGAATTGCTTCATTAGAATTTCCAGACTAAAGAATCCGAAGTGATAATTCTGTAACTCAATATTAAGCTTGTTAACAGTAAAACACACAAACAACTGTTTTTAAAAAAAATTAAGATCATTTAGAAGTGTTCCTCTAAAGAGGAGGGGGAAGAATAAAAAGAATATTTAAATAAGTGTTTTAATAATGCTTCTAAAGTTCATTGCTAATCCATGGAGGGACAAGTGAAATATCAGAGAACAACTTCAACCATACTATATCAGCTATTTGGGAGGGAAGCTCAAGACTTGATGGCTGTTCTCATTCATTCTAGTGGTCTTTAAAGAGGGCTGGAAATGGTCATCTTTATCCATGATAAAGGATAATTAATTTCTGAGACCATAGTATAAGTGTTCTGAATAACGGACTACTGGCTTAGAATTGGTTGTATCCCACAAGGATTTGTTTCTCAAAGCACTGCAGGTTTGATCAAGAAAATCTAACCTGATTTCTGAAGTTCAAATTCCAGATCAAGACCTGTACATTGTAAGAGGAAGTGATCATATTGTTTTGATGAGGCTAATTAAACCCCTCAGTGAAAAATCAGAAATAACATTCACAACTGACTTCTTTATCTAAGTATACTGTAATATTCAAGTACAGGAAATAAAGATTAATCATGGTTTAATAGGAATAATGAACATTTGGTGGATTGTCCCCATGACTGAAATATAGTATAAGAATTGAAGGACATACAGTATGTAATTCAAAAGGAATAGAAGTAGCAGAAATGAAGGAAGAATAGCACTCTATGTTCAAAATATCTACACATGTTCAGAAATGCAAGTGAATAAATTTTACATCTGGTTTACCATTGTTGCATCTACTATTGCCCATCAAGAAGACATGGATAATGTTTTTCAGAAGCAATGTTCAGATATTTCAAAATGATATGAAATGATAGTGAAGGGGTACTTTAATTACTCTGATAAGTGTTGAGAGACAAAGTTTGCAATGAGGTTTCTGATTTATACTTCTGACCACTTTCTTCTTGGAGGGTAGAGGAAAGTGCAAAAATATTACTTGTCCTTCACAAGAAATTTCATAAAGATGCACTGATGATGTTACCTAGTCTGGTAATGAGATGTCTGCAAGCAAGCAACCAACCAAGCTCAGAGAGCACCAAGGACCCCACAGTCTATATTCTTTTCTATTGGAATTTAACAAAGACTTAGATAAAAAAGTAGGAGTATTATGGACCTCGGTAGAAAGTGACCATATAATGCTGGACTTCTTGATTTTATGGAAAACTAATGTGTATCTTGGATTTTTAAAAAAGCAGATTTTAACAAAAGCATTAAAAGTTTTATTAAAACCAATCTCTCATGGATAAAATTGCATGGAAAAAAGTTAACTGGAATCAAACTGCAAAATAGGTCAGAGTTTCTAAAATAGGAAATGCTGAATGCTAAATTGCAAAAATAGAGGATCACAGAAGAAGCCACTAGCTGCACAAAAGTCTTAATACAAATTTGAAGAAAAAGAAATAGACACACAGAGAAGCAGTAAAAGATACACTTCACCAAGGAGAATGCACACAGGAAAGCTAACACTCAGAATGAGCTTAGTTTATCAAAGGATGAGAATATTAGAATAGCTTCTTTATGTATGTTGAAAATAAAAGAAACAGAAAAGAAACATTATGCCACCTTCTCAGTGAAAACCGAAATGCTGCCATGTGACAAAGAAAAGGCAGAGCTACTTAATTCCTATTTTGGCTTATGTCTTCTCTAACCGTAGAATTTGTTTTGTACCAGAAAATTGTGCCCAGAAATATAGAATGGGCATTTGAACTAGATAAGAAATATAATCAGGTTTAGTTGGCTTATTCCAACATTCAAGGTAACTTCTATGGGACATCTACAAAGTGATTTGTCTATTCTAATACCCTGGAAATACAGTTTGAAATCTACACAAATTAAACTAGAACTTTCCCCTTACTTTCTAATGAGGAAATTCTGGCTTTAAAATGTGTTTTCTCTAATACAGTAATCATTGTAGTTTATCTTCTAAGCAAAGAAAAAATTTAAAAAGTGGTGATTTTTCATTTGAGAAGAGAAGACTAATAATATTCTTCAAGTATCAGAAAGGATCTTACTCAGAAGGGGACCTTTAATGCAAGAATCAGGGGAGAGGGGGAAAAATAAATTTGCAAACATTTTAAGTTGTTAATTAGGTATCTTCCCTGGCAAGTTGTGGGAATGCTATAGACTGTATAGATTATACAGATACACTTGCCTTGATAGTAGTTCTTGGAAAAATAATTGATTACATATTGAATATGTATCAGCAACATAAAACAGCTGCAAAAAAGACAACATACTGTAAGATTAAGCTGTGTCGACAGGAGAAAATTGTCCTAGTTACAGAAAATAATAATTACTTTTTATTTTGTACTAGATAGAATCCACCTTATATATTTTAAAAAGATTCATACAAACTAGAAGATGTTATGAGAAGAGCAATGAGGATCATCAGATAACTAGAAATTCTCTTAGGAAGAAAGATCACAAGAACTGAGTATGCTTAATTTGAGAAGAAAAGTCTAGTAGTGTTCTTTAGATATTTGAAAGGATTACACATAGAAAGTCAGTACCTGTTCTTCATTATTCCAACATGCCCCGTAGAAAACAATGACATTAGGTAAGAGAAAATCAGATTCTGCTGAAAAGTTAGAAAAGGCTTCATAAGAATAGTTTGACAGTACAACCAATTAGCTAGCGGGTTGGTAAGCTTTTCTTTACCAGATGTGTTCAGCAGAGCTTAGACAATCAGAAATTCTTTAATATGGATTCCAACATTGAAGAAAACGTGGATTCAATGGCCCTCCAAATCTATGATCCAATTATTCTAATGTCTGGGGACAGATTTGTCAAAGGAAAGCTTAGAGTCACTACAACTGTGTGCTTATTTTGATGTTCGGTCAAGATTACGATGCATGCTAAAAGTCCACTTTTTGGAAAGATCTGTTAAAATAAAGGGTAGTTTACATACCTTCAGATTGTTTGAGGAACACTGTTCTGGTCTAACAATATTTTCAAAGGAGCATTGATGAACCCCTAAGATTCAGAGGAGAGAAAATTGTTTCGATAATTCAATGCAGAAGAACACATATGTTCATTTTTGAAAAGAAGGCAATGGTTGTTGACAATGCGTCAATTGACTCCTACATCTTCCTTAAAGGACATGGAAGACATAGATGGATATTCAAATTTTGAAATGTAATTTTTGTGAAGGCAAAATATGCTGCCAGTATCAATGTAATCCATTCATTAATTTTCATGATCTTGGACTGTTTTACTATATTACCTATATTAACTATATGAGCCACGGTGGCGCGGTGGTTAGAGTGCAGTACTGCAAGCTACTTCTGCTGACTGCCAGCTGCCTGCAATTTGGCAGTTCAATTCTCACCTGGTTCAAGGTTGATTCAGCCTTCCATTCTTCCAAGGTGGGTAAAATGAGGACCCAAATTGTTGGGGGCAATATGCTGACTCTGTAAACTGCTTAGAGAGAGCTCTAAAGCACTGTGAAGCGGTATATAAGTCTAAGTGCTATATATAACATACATACATATACATAGATTTGTATTAT
>JANHJO010002002.1:16542-27379 GCA_032468235.1 Pseudoxyrhopus heterurus | reverse complement strand
GAAAAACCCACCCTCGGCTTATACTCGAGTATATAGGGTAACTCACCAGTCGATGCTTACATTTTTTTTAAAAAATGAAAAAAGATCTATGCAAACTTTATGTAATAGCTATACCTCTGCAAAATTGGGTAGAAGCAAAGTAAACTGTAGAATCCGTGGCTAATTTTTTAACCCTTAGTTTCAAAACCAGGAATGATCTTTTGAAATGAACCTGGATAAAAACAGACATACAAATATGACAGCATAAAATTGTACCTGTAGCTTCCACAAGATTAAATTGGGAGTGAATGTACACATGAGATTTATGTCATCCAGGTCATGGTTGTCTCAAAGGTGCTTTTCCAAGAGCAAGTGGACTTTCTGGGTTTTTTTAAACCAGAAAAACCAGAGTCCAGTTGCCTCTTGAAAAAGCACGTTTGGGACATGAGATTTATCTTATCTTGAATCAAGATTCTGTGCTATCATTTTTGATAATGGCATTTTATTATTGGACCAAAAGAGAATATATTTCTTGGAATTATTTCTATTTCTTGGAATTATATCTATTTCTTCTTATTGTTTCTCCTATGCATAATTTGCTCCTGGAGAAATCATTTTATTGGCTTTAATTTCTCAGAAAGCATTTTGAGAAATAACTCTAGTTATTTTTAAAGTCTGCTTTCTCTCTAAAGTCCTTACTGTAATTAAATCTATTAGCTAGGCATGTAACTGAAAATGGTCTCCAGTAATATTCTTTCCTGTGACTAAGATCTTTTTGAATTTTAATTCATAGATGAAGTAAAGCTTCTTTATAACGATGATTAAAAGTCTCCTCATGTTATTGCTTCTGTTTCAGGGCAACTAAGGGATTAGCAATGATTTGTCCCATTACGAGTCAGCTCTCAGAGAAGTAGCTTCCCTTACTATCAGCTTCAATTGTGAGCAACAAAGGTTAGTCACAAGTTAGCAGAGATAAATTTCTCTCATGATAGATGCAAACAAACATGATGTAGTAATCAAAGATAATTATGTTGTAAGGTAGGACAGCAGCTGTTCCTATGAGGAGCAGCAAAAAAGAAAAAAGAAAAAAGAAGCTAAAGATGAGGTTGTTCCTTTTCCCTTAACAATAACAGTCCTGAAAGTCTGACACAGCTAAAAAGTCCTTCAAATGCAGGACAATGTTCTCATATACTACATATACATAGAAATTTACTGTCTGGAAGTAATTTTTCTTCAAAAGTTAAAATAATATGGTCTTTTAAAATAATGGCTATCTCAAGTGGGCCTTCACCAAATGTCAAAAAAGACTCTACAGGAGCTCCTCCTCAACAGACAACACAGAAAACAATAAAAGAACCAACGTCATCATTCCATTTATTGCAGGAATATTGGAAAAGCTCAGGAGGATCTTTAGCCAACACAACACACATCCAAGAATACATTAAGGCAGAAGTTTATCCACTCCAGTGATAAAACACCCAGACACAAACTGAGCAACATGGTATATGCAGTACAATGTAGTGAATGGTGTGCAGATTCATACATTGGGGAAACAAAACAATCATGTGATAAATGCATGGCACAACATAGGAGAAACTCATCAGGATTAGAATCAGTAGCCCATCTGCATTTAAAAGACAAAGGCCACTCTTTTGAAGATAGCAAAGACCACATTCTGGACAAAGAGGACTGCTGGTTTGCAAGAGGGGTGAAAGTGGCCATCTATGTAAAAACTGAACAGCCCTCTCTCAACAGAGGAGGAGGGATACAACATCATCTATCTCTAGTCTACAACACAGTTCTTTCAACAGTTTCAAGAAGGTTCCACACCCATTTGCACTACTCAGGTGATACTGACGACACAGATAAACCTCCAGGTGGCCTCAACAACTCTCTAAAAAGAATGCAAATGACCAACTGTCTGCAAAGAGTATAAATCCTTCCATTCCCCCACCATCCAGTCAGAGCTGAAGAAGCTTCTTGGATGAGAAGCAAAACATCTTCAAAGAAAAAAACAGTCCAGTTGCCTCTTGAAAAAGCACCTTTGGGACAACCATGATCTGGATGACCGAGAATCTCCATAGATGTGTTTTTTAAATAGGTTTTAGACTATATATGACAAAAAGCTAAACTAAACATATAGATTAAGGTATGATATTAGGAGATTTAACCAATGATTTTTTTCTACATTTCAACAATTTCTAAGACCTAAACAGTGATCATCTGTAAATCAACAGGGTTTTTAGTGAGCCTTAAAGCATTCATTCTCCCTTATCTTCAGCCTCATTGGGGCCGGCTATCAGGCAGAAAGGTGGAATAGAAGTATATTACGTTAAATAATAAATAGTAATAAACAATCAAATTCAGAGTTCTTAAGAATGATTTATGAGTTTTAAAACTCAGTTGTATTGACCACATGCCAAAATTGAATCTATGCAATGCAACATGGTTTGCATGAAAAGTATAATTTAAATTATTTACTCATTCTGTGCCAGTTTTTTTTTAAGGAAATACATATTTGGAAGTATTTCCATTCAACTTTAATTGCATTTATATACTAGTAACTGTGCTCAGGATCACAGCAGAAGTCCAAAACAAACAAATAGAAACCCCTTAAGGAAATTGAGTTATCTGGGAAAAACTGCTTGAAAAATACAAACATTATCATGATTTTTAAGTCTTCCTTGGTGGTGGTGGGAGCAGAACTCCTTGGCTGTGTGTAATGCCTTGGGCAATCGTCCTTTTCTGTGTTAAGCAGCTTTGTTGTCTTCTCTGAGCACTGCTAGACAAGCCCAGTGCTGGCTGACCTGTAATTCAGCTCTTCTCCACTACAAACCATGTGACAATAAAAGAGCAATTGTGATTGTAAACTGTTGTCTAGTTTACAACAGTAAACTAACTGTGTGTAACTGTAACTGTGTGGCTGCATTTTCTTCAGTGGAACTTACTAAGTATTTATGGCTAAGAGATCATATGTATACACGGTTAATTTGCCACATCACCAGCACACCGGATTTCAAAGGAGCAAGAAGTAACCACATTTAAAGGCAACCACTCTGTTGGAGGCAACATGTTAACTGATTGTGGTTTGGCTGTGAATGCTCAAGATTCCTTTAAGCATAAATTCAGAAAAAATCCAATTTAAAGAGTGAAAAATAATGGCGGTGCTTTAACTAAACCCTTTTAGGGCATGGTATTTTGAAGTCCATGTTTCAATTCTGCCATGTATTTTCAAATCAGACATATTCCTATGGGTTTCATATAGTAGTTCAGGCAGATGAGGTTCTAATTTCGGTGCATATATTTTCTACAGTCGATATTATATCTGGAATGAACAGGATATACAGAAAATGGCCTGGTTCACACATTTACACCACAGACTTTTTACCAAGTATTATAATTGGCTGGGTTCACATAATACACTAAACCAAAGTCCGGCAAAAACACATTGTCGCTTTAGTACAATATGTGAATTCAGAATATATTGAGCTTTCTAAGAAGTGCTACTCAAAATAATTGGGAAAAGGTAAAGGAGCACTTTGTACATTTTTGAAGAATCCACCCCAACTTTTCCAGTGTTAGTCAAATGTTTAACTTTCAGAAGACTGTAATTAAGCAGTGTCTCAATGTTCCTGTAATCAGAAGAGTACAGAACAATCCTTGGGTATACAAAATGTGTTGATGCAGGCTTAAAATTGTTGACTTTAATGGACAATGGACAAATCCGTGGAAAAATTTAAATTATCTTGGCCAGGAAAGATATTTGAAGGAAACAAAGCATAATTTAAACTAATTATGAACTATAAATACATATGAATTGTATACGTACTGTATGTATGTGAGATTATCTCCATCCCTCTCGACAGTCTCAAAGTCCCTCAAAGCTTGGCTATGTTATGAGGCCTGAGAGTCCCAGGGACTGGAGAGATTTTGTGATATGGCCTCCTTACTGTAATTAACATCTTCTCCCCCTTTTAATGTTTTTTTTAAACTGTGACTTTTCATAGTTTTTTAATTAAGTGCTATACACCATCCAGAGTCACTTTCATGTGAGATGGGTAACTATATAAACACAATATATAAATAAATAACACAATCTTGTTAGGCCAGAGCAAAGCAAAAGTTGGTTAAGAAGCAATGAACCAGCCCCCCAGTAGATCCTGTATTTTTTTGGGGGGGGTGTAGATTTAATATTTCCTCTCTCTGAGCAGCAGTGAATTAGCACAAAGTGTTGAAAGCTAAAGGTACCAGGAGCCAATTCAAGAAACAGAAGCTATATTCTTTCTGGGGTGTCAGCTGGACAGGGATCCTGAAATTCTCAGGTGAAAAAGGCCACACTGAGTCATACTGAGAGCACCACGCATGACCTTCAAGCACAAGATGCTCTTTGTGTCAAGATACTGAAGAACTAGGAAACGCACAGTAGATGCCCGGCCGTACAATCCTAGTTTCTTTAGTTATGGGTAACCTATCAAAAGGATGCTACTCATACTTAAATCTCTATTATTAATACTGGAATCAAAGAGAAAACAAGTAGAATGGAATGTGTGAGGACACATAACTATTGTTGTTTCCACTTAAGTATACATCCTTAGGTGAATACAGAAAATATCTAGTTGCTTTGATTTTGGTTTGATCAATAAAATTCGATGCTCGGTCCTACAAAAGCACTCTGTGCAAGCAGCAAAACTGAACTACTCTCCTTCTAGGGGAATCATTTGTAAGCAGAATTTCATTACAAACCCAGCGGCAAAACACATAGAGAATTCTAAGCTAGACAGATAAAACATCAAAAGAATACAAGCCAGAACTGTTGATGATCAATAATGGTTGCATGAAATAAGCATGAAAGCATTCTGTGAAGATTTCCCCCCCTAAAGAACAGGACAGAATGGAACAATAATTTGGCTTTCTATAAGGATTATTTTCCTGGAGAATAGATAGAAACAATTTCTGGCCAATGAGTACTTTTCATGATTCTGAAACATCCATCTTTAACAATTTTAAATTTTATTTTAAAGACTTCTAGAACAGTGGCCCCAACCATTGGGCACCAGGGACCAGTTCTGTGGAGAGAGGTTTTTCTGCACACCAGAGGGGGCTTGGTTTTGTATGCTGCCTGCATCCCATGGATGGGGCTTCTCTTGTTTGCACGGCCCATTTCTGGCATGCCACAATCTGGTACCGCTCCATGGATTGGCGGTTGGGGACCCCTGTTCTAGAACAGGGGTCTCCAACCTTGGCAAAAGCTGGCTGAGGAATTCTGGGAGTTGAAGTCCACAAGTCTTAAAGTTGCCAAGGTTGGAGACCCCTGTTCTAGAACAATTTTCAATTGATGATCTCACAGCATTCCAAATCAAGGCTTGGTTGCATTTTATAATATTGTCCTTATCCTCTTAGCCACAACTATCCTGTTTGATTCATAACTATGAGGCTATGAACTAAGATGACGTATGTACTGCTGCATATTACATATATCACATATACCCTATGTATACTGTATTACAATTAAAATTGAATCAAGTGTACATTCCTTAGGCTACTTGTTAGGAGTACAGTCTCCCCACCGCCCCCTTTTTTTAAAGAAATTGTTTCTTAAAATACAGTTTGTTTTTTGACTCATCTATGACCCAGGTATATAAGCACCAGCATTCTGAAAACAGTTTGCACTGTGGTTTCCCTTCTGCCTTTTTGTGACTTTGGAAAGGCTGCATTAGCATGCTAATAGCAATTTTTCATGAAAGTTTGTTTCTAATAATGGTTGCCAAGATCCAACTATTTTCTACGACTATATCCGCAGAATAAAGAAGAGCAAGTTCTGTCTTTGTATGTAAATGCTTTCTGACAGGAAAAACTTTCAGCTTATGTTTAAGAATGATTTTTGCTGGCTGAGTTCAATGGAGCCCAAGAGAATATGGGTTCACACACTGACATGACCTTAACTGCAGTGGCATGGGTGAACCATTCTAATCATCATTATTTTAGGGATAAAATTATAGAGCGGGGACTCCCCTAATCAGATAATTACAGGTGGGAATTTTGCTGATGATAAAGAATTTTGTTCCCAGCACATTATTACAATTTTTCTTGGCCATCCAACAGTCTCCCTTTTCAAACTAGATCAACATCCTGTGTTCCACTAGCAATCTCAATTATTTCTAATGGTCTCTTTGATTCAGATTTATGTGGTCAACAGGCAGCTTCTCTCAAACAAGCCCACCAAAAAGAGTGAGAGTTGCGCTCAAACTAATAGATATTTTTTCCTGAAAAAATAAACCAAGGAAATTTGTCTTCCACATTTATAGATAGAAAATGTAAGAAATGTGATTTTTATTATTTGGGGGGAAAATAGATTTTGTAGCAAAAAGTTTTAACTCAAAGGCTGAGCCACTGATATGCTGATATTTGAAATAGCAATATGATCCTTCCTTTGAGTTAGCTTCAACTACATCCATACTATTATAGTTGGGCTACATTATATAAGTTGGGCTACATTATATAAAAGTTGTTTTATTCCTAAATAAAGCAACCAAGTAAATAAAATTGGTTCCTATATTAAGTTTGCTATGATTTTAGTACTCAACTCAGTCTGAGCACTGCCCTTCAGCTGAGCTCAACTGGCAGCTACATGGATGCTAGCAAGCAGTTTTCTTAGTAAAAGTGGATGAAAAGATACCATTGTTTGCTTCTAGTTTGTTTTTTTTAATTTCCCAATTTATCCTACAGCCCTGACATTGTTATCTAACATGTTAGTCTCACATCTGAGAACAAACCAAGTTTCTCCCTGCTTCAAGCCAAAACAAGCTTCCAGGCTCAAACAAGCTCACCTCAATGCTTCTACCTGCTGAAAAGCTCACCTTTCCACTTTTGTTACATGTTGTGAGTCAAAATTCAGTTTTAATAATTCAATATATTAATACAACATATCCGAAGCAAGCCTGATTTAAAAGTTGCCAAACTAAAGACATAGGTTTGCCATAAGTTTGAGTATACCTAGCCAATCAGCCATTAATTAAAACTGACAAGGACACCATGAATTGGATCAGGATTGGAGCACCTGCATTTTATATGTTTCTACCTGTTAATGAAATTAGATAAATGAACATTTCTAGAAAGCAAACAAATGAATTTCAAATCAGGGAAATCTATTCATTTCCCCCCTAAATTATTTAGATCTCATCAATTGAGAGCATTTGAAAAAAGTGTACATCAGTTCTGTTGACAGCAGGAACATCAATGTTACAATGTCATATTAATGCATAATATAGAATTTGTTAAGGTTAACAACAATAGTTCAAGGAGGATTGTTTATGATATGAACCTTATGTTCATTGGAACCATTTATAACATAGAACTGTATTCAAATCTTCTATACCATGGTACCAAGAATTAAACACCGGCATAATTCATAAATAAAATTACCATCTGCAAAAATTAGACAATATAAATTGTAATGTTTTTCAAATATGTATGGGAGATCGTAAATATATGTGTTTACATTATCATCTTTACTGGCTGTATCAAATTCACATAACTTTTTGGTTACAAGCTTTTGAAGAAATTGAGAAACCACCTTTCATAATAAATCCTGCTTTTGAATTATTGACCATATTTCCTAAGTTGTATGATATTCTTCTATTTCTTTGTGTAAAAATATTTAAATAAATAAAAATTATTGATTAAGTTTTTCAGTTGTCTGCCCAGTTTGTTATCACCTCCAAAATGTAAAATTGAAATAAAACTTTCAGTTGATCAGAGATATTTAAATTTGTGGGAAAATTTTCAAACAATGACAAAGGGTCTTGAAAAAGATCTATTATAAGGAACTTTTTCCCCAATTTTATTATGGTATTTATTAGCTATATTAAAACTGTTTTCTCTAAAAAAATTATCTTGTCTGTAGAATATTTGTTCTAGATAGAAATATTGAATATTGGTGTTTTGAATGTTTGGGACGCTTCCATTCACTCACTGTTTTACATGCTTTCATTTTTTTAAAAGTTCTTTTGCCACAATTTATTTTTCATTTTAACACATTTAATTTAATTTGTTTTATTTTATCAGAATATTTTGTTTCTGAATTTAAAAAAGAAAAGGAAAAAGACAATGTGATAGGAAGGAAAAAACATACACGTCACTGCCTCTGCTATTGTGAAGTTGCCCTCGGATTCTGTGTTGGATGAAGAATTTCCATTCATCAGGGATCTATGAGATGTTGAATGTTCTTCCAGTGAGATTTCTTCTTTCACAACTGTGGTCTGATTTTGAGAACTAGGAGTAGAGGTTATGAAGTTTGAAGTTGCTGATGCTACCTCTGAAGTTGGCCTGGAGGAAGAGCATGAGTTTGTATCTTGACCTGCAAGGGAAAAGAGAGTTTCTGCATGAATATAGCTTATATTATGGACAGCATGTGACTTCAGAAAATCCAAGCTGATAAAAGTGCAAATATCATTAGAGAAGTGTGTGTCTCTTTTTTACATACACATACATGCAGAGAGAAATAGAAATACAAAAGTGGACTTCATTGTCTGCCATCCCATGATATATTATCATGTATCAGCAGGGGCTGAATAAAGAGTGAATGGGTTTGTGACCCTCTGTTATTTGGCACGCAGTTCATCTGCCATTTTGTGCATGAGCAAAACTGCCCTCCTCCCCAGAATCTCCCAGTGATCTGTAGCATCCTGATTTTATATTGGCTGCCCTCTTCTCACATACTACTTCTTCCACAATGAAAATGAGAAAGGGAGTAGCACAAAAAACAGTCCTTCACTTTTGAAACTGTAGGACAAATGCTTTACTGCATCCTTATTTTGATTCTGTATTTAGTATTCAAGTATCCCTATTTTTGGGATTTTTTTTTCTGGGCCTCTATTAGCCCAGACTTCCAAATTCCATTGATGGAAGGATTTATTAGGCTGGTATGTAAGCCTCACAAATGGAGGCTAAAACATATGAAGAACAGTTGCAAGAATTGAATATGTCTAGTTTAATGAAAAGAAAGACTAGGGGTGATCTGATAGCAATATTCCAATATTTAAGGGGCTGCTACAAAGAAGACAGGATCAACCTATTCTCCAAAGTACCTGAAGGAGAACAAGAAGCAATGAATGGAAACTAATAGAGAGAACCAACCTAGAACTAAGGAGTAATTTCCTGACAGAATAATTAATCAGAGGAATCACTTGCCTCCAGAAGTTGTGGGTGCTCCATGCTGGAGGTTTTTAAGAAGAGATTGAACAACCATTTATCTGAAATAGCAATAGCACTTAGACTTATATACTGCTTCACAGTGATTTACAGCCCTCTCTAAGTTTTTACAGAGTCAGCATATTGCCCCCAACAATCTGGGTCCTCATTTTACTGATCTCAGAAGGATGGAAGGCTGAGTCAACATTGAGCCTCTTGAGATTCGAACTGCCAAACTGCTGGTAATCAGCAATCAGCAGAAGTAGCCTAAGGTACTGCATTCTAACCATTGTGCCACCACAGCTCTAAATTAGGGAAGATTTGGAGGCATTTCCACCCAGCTGAAATCAAGATGCTGTCTCCAAGTTGGATTAAATGTTTGCACCCATGTCTACCACCAAACCTGGGATTCTGCATAGTCCAGTGCAACTGTTCCCCTTCACTAAGAGCCCAAGTGATGATAGGGGAAATTGGAAGAGGTGATAACAGTAGCATGCCCAGCATGCTTAACCAAAGTATTTCACCAGAAAAATAGTGTTTTGTCAGCTGTTGCATCTGCCTCTCCTCTTGCGCTACATCTGCCTCTTCCATTTTGAGGACCCAAAGGCTATTTGGGAAGAGGCTGACAGAGAGACTGGACAATTTGTGGCAATTTTTTCTTGTTTCATGAATGTAAGCAGCTTATCTTCTCATGGAATACTGCATTTGGTCTTCCAGGTGTTCAATATTCTCCTGACATATGCCCAGGGAAAGGACATAGCTACACAAGACAGATGTCCACTCAGAAATAATGGAAACAACATCTAAGCATCCAGACAGAATTAGGTTGGTTGAGAACATGAAAAGGTTCTTTAAAAAAAACTATGCTGAATTTGCCCAGAATCACTGGTCAACAAATGCAGTGCTTTTAGCATTAGATTGTCATGGCCCATCCAAAGGGTATCTTCTAAGAGTCCTGCTGCTGCACTCCTGCCTAACAATAATTAAAAATCTGAATTCTGCCCAGTGTCCTCAATGATGAAAACCAAAGGATCATTTAAATTACACCTTAGAGTAATGTGGAAGTATTAAGAAAAGAGGAAATATTGCTAGTCTTTGTAAACCTGTATTGATCACAGTCAAATGTTTGGTAGTCTGCTGGAAAAGGAAATCCTACCAGTGATTAGCCTATGTTCATACAGTCTGCTATAATATAATTGGTATGTTTTTAGCCTATATGATATATTAAGCAAACACTATCCTTTATAGACCATAATCTGTGGCCCAGTATATTACATCAACATAATTATTGTTTCTTCAATAACCCATGGTTAAGCAAAGAATGGCATGGAATGATGATAAACACTGGCTAATTGTGATAATTTCCATACATAAAAGAGGGGGATAAATCATCTTCCTTTTCTTCATGATATAATAGCTCTGCTGAATGAGGCTGCAGGATAATCTAGCGGAGGTCACTTTCCCATAGTGGACATTGGACCATCAGGTGGAGATAGTCTGAAAAAATATCTTCAAACTGATTCTTGGGATGACTATGTCTTGATACAACCAAATCCATTTCAGATGGGGGGAAAAGGGGGCAAATGGAGTTCTACTGTTAACAAAGTTAAAACTAGCCCCCACATTGCTCCTGGATGACTTTGTCAACATTCAGCATTCTGGGCCGCAC
>JANHJO010002000.1:150954-162511 GCA_032468235.1 Pseudoxyrhopus heterurus | reverse complement strand
AGTTTGGTTTGGAATAAAAACTAAAATATACCTTTAACTGGTGTCGATCCGGGTGTTTGGAGCGTGGGACAGAACAGTGACTCACAAATGTGAGTCAATTGTCAAGTGTCTGAATTTTGATCACGTGACCATGGAGATGCCACAAACGTCTTAAGTGTGAAAAGCGTCCATAACTCACTTTTTCCCATGCCGTTGTCACTTTAAAAGGTCACTAAATGAACTGTTGTTAGTCGAGGACTATCTGTAGCTGGTATTGTGTACAGGAATATCTGCATGATATACGGGCTAGGCCGGGGTGGACAATTTTGCCAAAGGGCCACATAAGAAATGGGAACTTTTGCGAAGGGCTGCACCTGATCTGATGTCCTCAAACTCCATCACTTCAGCTTCTCAGGCTGCTCCAGGCAAAAGGGTGAACACTGTGCAGGCGAAGAAAACAGTTTTCTCTCTTTGCCCTCCCGTGGCCACCAGCCAACTGAAGGAGCACAAAGTGACAGTGCAGAATCGGGCCTTCCTCAGCTTCTTCTCTTGCCCCCTGCAGCATGCTTATTTACATCTGATTTGTAATTTCTGATTGACCTCAGATGGGCCTGACAGGGACAGCCAAAGGGCCAGATGCAACCTGGGGGGGGGGGGCGTAAAATGTCCAGGTCTGGGCCAGACCTTCCCAAGTCCCACTAGGAGATTCCAGAGAAGATCATAGAGAATAAGAGAGTGAAGATCCTGTGGAATTTCTAAATCCAGATGGACAGATAGGTACTGGCCAAACAACTAGACATCATGGTAGCAGACAAGGACCAGAAGACAGTTGTGGTTGCTAGATGTAGTGGTGCCAAATAACAACAACTTAATAAAGAAGGGATATGAGAAGCTGGAGTGATATCAGAGCCTGGAGTGGATGTGGAAAGTAAAGACCAAAGTGGTCCCAGTGGTGATAGGAACACTCGGGGCGGTGACTTCTAAGGTGGTAGGCTGGCTCCAACACATCCTTGGAACAACCTCAGAGTTGTCTGTCCAGTGCATTGTTAGGAGCAGTTAAGATGCTTCGCAAAACTCTCAAACTCCCAGGCCTGAGATTGAGGGAGACACAGACTACCCATAGAGGTGAGAAGGGAATTATTATATTATATGAAATATGTGATAAATCAAATAATCCCCCAAATCAAAAAGTATGTGAAAAATCTCGAATATTAGAAATATTTCAGATGTAGCATAACATTCCCTTTTGGACTGTGATTTTACATGGATTCTGACTCCTCCTATTCAGCTGCAGTGTATTGTTACTAAACTTCTAAATGGGTATATAAAAGATTACAGCTCTTACATTTTATAATCAATGTTTCACTTTAAATCACTAAACAAATACGTACTTTATCCTTTCTCTAGTCTAAAACTTTTATGTGTTCCTGGCAAGGAGAAAGCCTCTGCTTCACCTTAGATTTTGCTGTGGGATTCACATGTTTTGACAATAAAACAAAGGTAAGTAGTATCAGAAAATAAAATATAAAATACGTTATGCTATTACTTTAGGAAATATGAATATGAATATCAATTTATGGAGTGGGAAAAATTCCAATTTTCGTATTTCAAAGGGTGGAAGATTAGAAACTGAGCCATGCTTTGATTGAGTAAAGAGAAGGGCACCCTATGGAGAGATTGGGAAAAACCTGGTTCTTCAGAAACCATGGCCCTGCTGCTCCTCTGACTCACCTTGAGAATTGGGGAAATGTCTACCTGACCTATGCTTGTTTTTCACAGAGAAAACATAATAATAAGAGGGGGAAACAATCTTCTTTCCTTCTTTCGAGTTCTTCCCACATGCCTTCAAAATTTCCCCCACTCACCAGAACAGCTCAATGTATTGATTAAAATGCATCTCTAGAAAGAACACGATATTGAACAATTGCATAGTGAAGAGAGTTCTAAAATGTTTGAACAATAAATCAGACTGGCTGTTTTCCAACATGAATATAGTGAAAAAATCATTTGAAAGATAATAAATGTATAATACTACGTTTAAAAAACTATTGGAAACATTACTGGATATATCAAGTAAGCTATATTTAAACAATGCATTGGATTTAAAAACAGCAAATTTAATTTAAAGGGAGAACACTTGACTTAAATCAAATTAGCCAATTCACTTTCATTCCCAAAGAAATTATTACCTCTTTAATACCTTTCTCAATGTTTAACGATGGAACAGTACGTTTGATCAATAAAATACTGCTCTGACTAAATCAATTTATTAGACAAGTCTATGAAATGCTGAATCATAGCAAGCAAGCTCATATTCTTTCATGAATATAAAGAACAGAACTTCAAATCTAGAAATCCATTAAACTAGGAGGAAAAGTAAAGAAGTGATGGACCTATTATGAACGTATACTTTATTTAGTCCTATAAAAATGAATATGTCAAACTGGTTAGTTTATTAGCTTAATATATATGCCATGTAAATATTTTCAGCAAATTATTCCTGAGAATATACAAAGCATAGCCATTGGTCTTATTCAAATTAAATTGAGGCCAGATGTGTAGTGCAGGTGAATACCAATATGTTTTAGGAGTTCTTTATTATGCTCATTGATTCAAATTGTGAAAGTCAACAAATTAATTAAGCAGTTTCTGATAAAATAAAATATAAACATATAATTATAACTAAGATGACTGGAGTTTCTTTCTATAGGAGGGAGATCATTTTGAGTTCCTGATTATTAAATGTTTTGATTTGATTTTCATTTGAATAGTTTAGTTGGTTGGTTGGTTGGTTGGTTGGTTGGTTGGTTGGCTGGTTGGTTTGTAGTAAGCTATCCAGAGCTGCAGAGCTCAAATTGTGCAGTCATACACATTCAAAAATAAATAATCAGTAAGACCTATCATATGTTGCAAACAGTATTTACCACATTCAAGGAAATAGAAACATACTGGGCTAGTAGAAGTAACTGCATAAATGTAATCATAATTGTCTGGGTACATCGTCAAATAAGGAGTAATGAAGTGTGCCTTGGCATCATTAGAGAAACTGCAATGTAACACAAAATTGGTTGTGGGTTCTGTGGCTGCTTCTTCACAAGGGGAACAATCTTAGCTCTTTAGAAAATTATTTATACTTGCCTTTGAGATGTTGGGAGGGCATGAAGACATGTTGATGTTAGCTCTTTTTGGAATGTGGGATGTTAATGGATTTAAATACCTTGCTGGCTTGAAAAAAAAAGCTCTTGATTACTCAGAAAGACATTCCTGGGTAAGGCAGACTGATCCAAATGGCCTTCCCAGACTCTAGTACATTGCTTGACTATAGTAGGTACATGATCATAACCCAGAATCAGAATAATTATTTTTGAGAAGCCATAGAGTTGAAGTTTTTGCAAGGATGATCTTTTCAATTTTGATTCATAATTAGTGTCCATATGCAAAGATCACCAATCCAACTAAAGCTACAACTTTAGCCAATGGGCAAAATGTTAAGAATTCTCCATTTCCTTGCAGAAGATTCTCTGGAGATTTAAATTTTCTCAGCTCAAGGGGTCATCAGATGATGGAAAAACTCGAGTTAAACTGCTTTTTCAGAATATTGAAACAAAACAAATTGAGACAAAGGTGAGTACAATACTTTGCTGAATATAGAATATATACTATAGAAATAAAAAACATATCAAGGTAATCTAGGTTACTAGTTCATATTGCAGAGGTAATCTATAGCATGATTTCTCTTTATTTCCACACAAAGTGGATTACCAATAACTCATATTTATTATATCTTGTTGTATTGACCCGAGTTATTGATGTGACAGACATTTCAATTTCTATTCATGGATGCACATTATTTAGTCAAATATTAAAAGTTGGTGGATAAGTAACAATTGTTTAAAGAAACCAATTACAGTATGTATGATTTTCTGCCTAATCACATTACTTCTATTTATCAAATTCATCCACTGTACTCACAGTTGCTTTTCATTTGCTTGTCTTCCTTTATGCCTCAAAAAAAAAACCTTTCTAAAGAAGTAAATATGATTCACATGATTCAAAACACATATAAGCATTCATAAATTTTCAGTCCACATTATAACTTCTCATTACTATTCTATCTTCAATGATGTTGGATGATTTCAGACCAGATGGTCACGTCACTTGATAGTCTGGGAACATGTGTACTTATTTACACATAAATGACTCTCACATTTGCATTTGCACACGTATAAATCCCCTCATTTCTCCTCTTAGTGATATTAAGTGGAGCCGGTGTTGGGGGAAGCCATGAGATTTCATAGCTTTTCTTCTTGGTGATCCTACCTTTCCACTCCATTCCCATTCTGTTCTTCTGGTCCATTCTTTTTTTAAATCAACATTTGAAATAATTGATTGGCTGGCTGGCCTGCAAAAAAAACCTTCAATCTTTAGGTAAACAAGATATTATGCAGGTGAATATTTGGTTCAACTGCTTTACAATTTACCAGCGTACCTAACTGGTATATTAGTGTATTCATAATCTATTTAACAAACTATTTTTTCCTATTGAAATTTATACAAATGTTCACTTTTTCCTAAGTAATTTGAGATTTTCTCTAGTTACACAAATAGGTACAGTAACTTTATGTTGATGCCAGGAGACCAAAGAAAAAGCTGATTAAGCGGTCTAATGGGCAGAGTTTTCTAATTTTCATATTGTTTTTTGGATTTAAAAACTGCTAGAATGGTGTGAAAAGTAAGGTGAATAACTTGTATATTTATTATTAATGTAGTCTGTACTGTCACAATGGCCAAGTTTGTGATGGGATTTGCAGTTGCTGGGAAGCAAAGTGTACCCAATAATGAGAAACCCATAATGAAATCAAACAATGTGAACTTCATTCCCCTTGAGTAGACAAACTAGCAAATGTAAGAAGAACAAAGCAGATGCTGTTGTAATGATTGTTCTCCCATTTTTAATGGGTCATTTAAGTTGTAAAATTGTAGGAACAAAGTAGACAAAGGAGAACCTTCAACCAAAACTTGTTTCTTATTTCTTTTTCCAGCCATATAGAGAGCATACCCCAAACAAAAAAAAAACTTCAAAAGGTTCCCAGCTTTTCTTAGAACCTGGAAACATTCCTAGGCTTCTATTTCCCTTGGAATTAACCTTTAATAGTCTTTTATTACGACAGTATTAAATAATATTTACTCCATGGTTAAGATTCCTGCGAAAAAAGAAAATCCATTAAACTATGCCCAAAGGAAGAAATATTTTACAAAGCATAACTCCTGAACATTATGCTACCTTTGAGTGAAGTTGTAAAATCATAGGGGAAGAAATCAATATCCCAGTGAGAAGATTTTGGTGGGCTGATCCTGTAGAAGAAAAAAAAAACAGACTGTGGACTCTCAGTTCAGCTTCAGACAAATGACACTCTTAGATTAGGACAAATGAATAAACCAAAGGACTCAACGAGATTGCAATATTGGGGAGAGAGGGAATGTTTTTCAGGGAGCTGGCTCTCATAGGAGAGAAGTGCTATTTTCTGGGAGCCAAAAACTTTTTCTTGTCTCTGGTTGAATTCTTCTAGCAATTGGTAGTCAGGGAGGAGAGTTTTAAAAGCTGGAGAAAAGAAATTCATCTCCATTTGGGGATTTTTTTAAAAAAAAACCTCCTCCAATCAAAACAGATTTTTTTCTTCTACAAGTACAGTATGTATATATGGACCGAGGCTGTTTCAAATAGACTGGTCCATAAGTGGGTTGAGTGATCTATTCCCTGCTTTAATTTTTATCAGCACTGTTCCATTTCTGTTTTGTGAGAAGCATAGCTTTCCAATATTCCCAAATAAGTATGAATAGGACTATTTTACAGTGGGATTTCAGTTTAGACTGCAGTGCGACAATTAATGGACCTTGCTGACTTAAAAGGAAGCTTAAGTAAGTTTTCATATACAGTAGTTAAATACAGTTATTAGGGAATAAACTTTCATTATCGATCGACAGTTATACTTCAATCTTACATAAATAAAATAATAACATTCCTAAATGTACTATGCATCACAATACAGTGTTTCTTTCACTACAAGGGTTAACCTATTTTAAGAGCATTAGGATGAGAACTAAACCTTCCGGAACCATCTTAATACCTCTCACTCTAGGTTGATGAAGAACCTTTGATGCGCAATTTTTAAGGGTGGCTTTTAAACCACCTTGGATTCAGCTTAGGCATTCAGTCCATATTTAAGTAACTTGCTCCTCAGAACATAATGAGGATACTTCATCAAATTCATAACATACCAACAATATTAGGAAAGTTATTAAAACAATGAAATAAAACTAAGATTTTGTCCCAAGACGTCCACAGTGGCTTCTAGCAAGGCAGAGTTATTTTAGAAAATGGAAACAAAGGGCTTAGAAAAAATCTTCCAAAGAATGAATAAGGCCTCATTAAAACTCTGTCTGGCTACTTTTGAAACTGTTCAGCTGTATCATCTCAGAGGAACCTTCACCATATCTAGAAGATAGCTCTGAGCAAAATCTGGTGATTGCCACCAATGTTCCAAATATTGCTAATTATATCAGAATGCATTTTGATCTTTTTGGGGAGGGGAATAATCCAGTGGAAAATTTGAAGAACATTTCTTCATTTCAGATGTTTCTTCAGGAGATATTTAGTGGCAGCACTTATAATATAAGGTGATATTCCTTCTTTAGCTCCACGTCTCTAACAAATGATTTTCCTTCCTTTATTCACACAGTTAAACAGAGAAGGAGCTTAGTGTAGTAAAATAACATACTGAGCATTTCTCAACATGATATTCAAAGTGCAGAATTCAAAGTTGTGTGTCTGTGTGTGTGTGTTGTTGTTGTTTTTTTCCTTTCTCAGCATCTTTTGCACATGGACTCATAGTTGGTAAGTTCAAACCACAACAGCAGGGCAAATTAAATTCTTCTCTTATTGTTCCCACTTCATCAGATCAATTACCTTGAGCATTAAAATACTGACATGGCATTTTCAAGTGAGAAGATATATATTAAAGAAAGCCGTATTTTGTTAAACTAGAGAGCGTAATAATCTGTAGAAAAAAATACTATTGATGCTTTTTGTTTCACCTTTTCTGTTTTTCTTATTTTCCTTTCAGGAACTAGAATTTCAGGATTTGACAGCAGTTTTAAACTGTATCCATTCATTTATAGCTGCTAAAGTTGCGTCGGTGGATCCATCATTTATAGACAGCCAATTCATTGCAAGAAAATATACTTACAGTAATTAAGAGAACAATGTGTTGTGATTATAACAGATAAAATTATTTTCTTAAAAAAATATTTCATGTGCACTATTACAATTCCATGTAATTTTATAACAGATCTATAGTTGTATTATCAATAAAAGCTACTAGTTTTCACATTTGATTCATCATTATTAAAGTTGATGAGTTAAGTTTTTATTCAAACTGAATCAGTTTATTGCCTTGCACCTAAAAGAATATATTCTTAATATAATAACTTGTAATCTTGTTTTAAACCTTTTTATCAAGCATTATCCATTTAACAATTTACTTGAGAACAACAATTTTCTTAAATGCTAAAATATATTTGGAGACACAACTGAGCTTTGTTTATAATGACTCACTTGACTAGGTTAATGGCTTTTAAATTCAAGTTATCTTAAAAATATTTTGCTTTTCTAGAGTAGAGATTGTTATCAAAATTCAACAGATTCATATTTCTTTATCAGTAGATAGATATGCAGTATGTATGATTTTATAACTTGGTATTTCATTTAAAGCTGCAATGCTTCAATCACTTACGGTACTTAGAATTAATTCTTTAAAGATGAATAGAGTTTACCTCTGAATAAACATATGTAGGATTAAAATGTATAAACATGAAAACATGCAGTGCTAACAGTATACAGTTATCTATTTTTCTGTAATTTAAGTTTCCACAATTTCATTAAAAGGAAAAACAATAGGAATTTTGAATAACCCTGGGAAGGGTACATTTTTTACTGAAGAAACACCTAAAATGGGATGCTGGGGTAGAATGAAATAGTGAATGGCACTAGGCGAAAAATGAAACTTTAATTCCCTAACATTAGCTTGTTAAATTCATGCAGTTGGTTGTTCCTTGTTAATAATTTCCTTGTTCCCAATTTCACATCAAAACTGCAACTTAGAAAAATATTTTTCTGGGACTTTTGGGGGAAGGTTCAAAGGAGGGTATCTGTGTGACCCTGAGGTTGCAGTTTGAGTATCCTCTTCTATTTCATTGTTCATGTTTGTCATCTTAGATGTTCATGTGAATTTTTGTTTTGCTTAGCTATTTAAGTTTACATTTAAGGTTAGTATCCAGTCAAAGCTCATTCATGTAAATTAAACTTGGCTTCCCTTAGCAGTTTCTTAGAAAGAGCAGTTTCTTAGAAAGACCTTTCTCATAGATGGATTCTTCCAGGTTATTAGTAAATTATATCAACCACAATACTCCACAGTTATCATGCTTAATATCTAATAATAAAATCATACTTCAAGAACATGATTGAAGCTTAAATTGGCCAGTTTAACCTAAGTTTGCCATTTTACATTATTTTAAAGCCTGGTATAGAAAACCAGCTTAAATTTTAAAATATATATATTTGCTGCATATTGTTTCAGAATTGGTTAACCGTTCTATAAATGAGTCTAAATCTAGATTTTAAATAATCCAGATTACCTATAAACTGGTCTAGTTTTACTTCCTACATAATCTGTGAAATGTCAGACTCTGATCCTACAAATAATAACTATATTAACCATAAAGATGGTACTTTTATCTTATAAAGGATTTCAAATATTATGATCTTAATAATTTTTATACGAATTCCACAAAAATATTTTTCCCAAAATTGTAAAATGGAGAGTGTTATGCAGTGAGTTGGATGAAAAAATACAGTAGTAGTGTGAATTACTATCTGGTAATTTGATGGCAGAAGAGACATTTTAACCAAAGATTTCTAGCCTATTTCATAACCGCCATGGCACATAAATTGAGTACTAAGCAATTGATTTAATAAAAATTTACTTCTGGATTTGTTGAAGAAACATCTCATTGATCAGGCTAATTCTATTCTTCTTTAGAACACAGGCAGACAATTTTTTATGACCAAAGGGTGCACTTTTTAATTAGAGGAATTTTACCCACCAAGAATTGTCATTGGCATAGATGCAATGTTATGATACAATTGGAAAGTTGGGGCAGAATTTCCTGTTTTGTTTTGTTTTTTCTTTGTGTCTATTTGTGTGTTTGTGTTGTAGACATTTTAAACCTATTTCAACTTTAATACACTGGTTTTATTTGGTTACCGCAGAAAAAAAACCATTTGGAAATTACATTGTCTGCATTGAATGCCTTGCAGTCAAATTTCAACAGTGCAATATATAGAAGAAAATCTAATAAACCATTTGTAGCATTCAGGTTGCCCACTTCTGATTTAGATCAGGCATTCTTTGCTGGAAGATATCTTTGATAGTTGTGTACAGTTAAGAGAATCTCCCCCTTCAAAAAAAATCTAGGTTGTTTCTGTGAAACAGCATAATTATCAAAGAAAATGAATTGTGATTTCCTGCTTTATCTCTAGTTTTCTATAATTAATTGTGTCAGATAGTAAATCAGGACATGCTAGATGCATATGCCACTAAAAATAATGGAAAGTGGAATGGAATTAATTTGAATGAAATGCGGTCCATATAGATTGGTTTACATTACATTTTTGATCCAAATCCATATAAAAAGAAAAAATTTACAACCTAGAAAGACCTGAAAGAAAACTGACCATAGATAACTAATACAATTCTGCCCAAACCAAATCAAGTTACAAGACCAAGTTCAAAATAGGAATGTGGGATCCACAGTCACATAGAAACTAATGTTGTTGTTGTTGTGTTGCTGGGATTTTTAGCTATTGAGTGCAATTGATTCTTCTTATGGTGGTAATTACTTACCATATGTCCTTTTTAACAAAAAAGTGTCTTAAAAGTGAACAAATAAATCACAAGTATGGACAGATATCTAAATGGTGTGGACAACAGCTGAATTACAGCATCAATACAAACAAATTGTAGCTTTGGAAGACTTACATTTAGAAGCCTAAATGTACAGAGAAGCCTCAGTACAGAGAAGTCAGCTCTTGTTCCATATTATTGTCATGGTATACATTTTGTTTATTTAAAGAATAGCAACAAACAACTTTGATGGGGGGAAAATTCATTTGAGGAAACAGAAAAGATAGGTTCATCCAGCATCGTTGGAGTGAGCTGTGGTAGCTGCCAAATGTTTGCAGAAAGTATAAAAAATGAAATAGCCAGGATGTTGTTCATCATTAGATCAGACTATTTTGGTATCCAACATTAATGGATAATAATTGTCATTGTGTAACTGCTGCAGAAATAAGGGTAGAATATTGAGACACTTCTCTTGTTTCATATCTAATGAAATCATATTTGGAGCATGACTGGAACCTACATTGGCCTGTTTAGCCTAAATTCGCCATTCTATATCACTTTAAAGCCTGATCTTGAAAATTAATTTAAATTTTAAAATATGTATTTGCTTAGTTTCAGAATTAATCAACAGTAACAAAAATTAGTGTAAACGTAGATATAAATCATTCAGATTATCTGTTTGTATCCAAGAAGTTTATCGTTCTGTAGTTACTGCAGAAATAAGGGCAGAATTTGAGGGACTGCTCACGTTTCCCAGAACTTCCAAACTTGCCTGCAAACTTGTTCCTTTCCTTCTCGCCATTGTTATAAGGAGTTTCATTCAGAAGTTACTTCTACTCTCCCAATATGGTACAAGAGATACATACCTCATAACATGCATTGCTTCAGTCACAGATGATATAAGAAAATCTGGATAAACTGCCTCTGTCTGGCCTATTCTCTAGGAAACTGAAACAATAGACCTGGACTGGCTAGTCTGTTGGCAAGCCTCATTCACATAAAATATATAACAAGGGTATGTGTGAGCTTCTTCACTCCTGTTTGTAACCATAAGTTGCACTGTAACATGTATTTTGTGCGTGCTGGAGCAATACACAGAGACCCGCGTCATGGATTCCTAAAATGAGCTCAACCCCCTCCTATGTGCAAGAATCCAAATCAAAGCATCCTTAAGAGATATTTGCCTAAACTCTACTTAAATACTTCCAGGGAAGGGAACACATTACCTCTTCATCGAGCTGCTGTTACTATTTCAACATGTTTTCCTGTCAGTAAAAAAAAAATCTGACTTAAATTATTATGTCCTGCACTCTTATACTTTCCAGTTAGGAAATGCAGAGGGAGAAAAAAGATGAGAGACAGAGAGAGACCAACCAACCATGAGACTAACATGATCTCCAATGGGACTTTTGTGAAATAAATAAGAAGGCACCAAAAATATCTCAGAATTAATACATTCATCATAATTAGTTCCAACATATTATACACACACATGCAGGAATTAGTTTTGGCAGTAGCACAATAGGTCAATATCTTTTGAGAGATTCCTTCCTTCCTTCCTTCCTTCCTTCCTTCCTTCCTTCCTTCCTTCCTTCCTTCCTTCCTTCCTTCCTTCC
>JANHJO010002000.1:30800-41372 GCA_032468235.1 Pseudoxyrhopus heterurus | reverse complement strand
AAGGAAGGAAGGAAGGAAGGAAGGAAGGAAGGAAGGAAGGAAGGAAGGAAGGTTTTATGATAGGGTTGCACAACTGGTGGGAATGTACCATATTGGAGTTGTAGGATGGAGAAAGGAGAGACACCCACCAACTTTGCCCTATTTGTCCTGCCCAGACTTCGTTTCAATTCAAAAATTTCTGGCCAAGAGATTTGTCTGAGTAGGTTTATTGGGATACTCTGGGCGCTCCAACCCCCACTCTGAAATTGATTATGTGCCCTTGAGTTGGTGTCAACTCTTTTTTAATTTATTTTTTAATTTTCGAGTATACATCCATATTATGTGTGAACAGTGTGAAAACTAAGCATCATTCACATCATTTCAGATGTCATCATTTTTATTATTTTTTGCTGTTTTTAAATTTCAGGTCAATACCAGCCTAATTAGGCGATACTGTAGAACTCCTTGCTTCTATGGGCACCATATTGCTGCCATACCTCCTTTTGTATAATGCCCCACTGCCCACCACAAGTGTAGCCAGTTGGGAATGGATTGCCAGGAACATGAATAGGAATTCTAATTTAGCCAGCCCTGGATTCATAAGAGAAAAACAACTCTCAGTGATGAGCATTTGGAAATAGAAATGAAGAATTCAAAGGCTTTTGAAAGAATACTGAATTAACCATCTCATTCCAAGATAGTCTTCCTAATACAAAAATGCAACTTCAGTGCAGTATTGAGTTAATGGTTGAAATGGAACCTGATTAGCTCAGTCTAACTTCAGGCATGTAGTTGCTTTCAACATGCTGCTCACCTTCACATATTGATCTCTTCTTTGACATATATATCACATTTTGTTATTGTGGCTATAAAAAATTCCTTGAACAAATGCAACTTCCTCGAGCAAGAAATATATAACACATAACCTGGTTCTTATTATCTTTGAAGGAGAGGTTCATAAATGGTTTCTGGCATATAGAGTTTCTGGTGTTCTCTGAGCCTAGCTGTTTTCATGCAGACTTTCAGTGTTAGGAGTGGGGTTTGCGCTCTGTTTATATATAGTAACTGTTAATGGGGTGTGGTTTTCTCCTTGGTAATTCCTTGACCAGTTCACTGCTCAGTTGTTTCTCTGATGGTGTTCCTGGTGTTAATCCCTGATTTTATGTGTGTTGATTGCTGGCAAAGAAGTGTTCTGATCTTTTTGTTTCATTTTTAGCTCTCTTTTTTTGGTCTCTTTTGAATGGTGTGCAAATGCAGTTTATCTCTATGTGCCTGTTGATAGCTGATTTGTCTTGGTGCCAATTTTCTAGAAATTCCCTAGCTTTTTTTGGATTTAGATTGGTCTAGGATGCTTACAGTTTCCAAGTTGAAACGATGGTTAAATCTGTCCATCTGTTGTGCAATTACAGTGTTTTCATAATGTCTTCTGACTGCTAGTTAATGTTCATGGATGCACTCTGCTAGTCTTCTGCCTTTCTGTTCTACATCATGGCAGTTACAGTCCTTACACTATATTGTGTAGATAACTCCTGTTTTTTCCTTTGTGGTCTATTGGGTCTTTTGGTTTACTTAAGATGCTTTGGAGGGCTTTGGTTGATTTGTGTGCTACAGTGATGCCAGGTGGTTGTAATAGTTTGTTAGCTGTTTCTGAGATGCTTTTGATGTATGGTAGCATTATCCTTTTCATAGATCGTGCTGGCTCTGCTGTAGTAAATGCTCAGACACTTTTTGATAAAGTTGCATGAGTATTGATTTTGCAGGAAGATTATAGCTAACTTGTTTCTTTTTTTCTGGTGTTCCGGGTTGCTGCAGTGCTTTTAATGTTATAATATTTGTGTTGGTTTTCATATTTTGCAGTCATGAAGTACACTCCTACTAGCAGTATCAGATCCTAGGAAAGGAGCTTTTTGAAATTCCTTTAGAGCTTAAGAATTCCTCTCATCTCAATTTCAACAAACTCCCCTGCCAGGACTGTTCCACATTAAACCTGTAGCCAGTAATCTTTTTTGCAAGGTGTGGGGAAAGATTGCCAGCCATGATCATAGGACTTAGCCACAAACTAACAGCTACATTTTAATCTACTACATTGCACAAACTAGACTCTGCAGTTCATTTATTATGATTCAATGGGTTGAATTAATCCAGGAAATGAGGTTCATTCAAGCAAGCCAAGATACTGTGATGGTTATTGTCCCAAAGGTGCTTTTTTCCAGAGGCAACTGGACTTTCTGGTTTTTCGTTGAAGACATTTAGCTTCTCATCCAAGAAGCTTGGATCAGAGCTAAAGAAGCTTCTTGGATGAGAAGCGAAACGTCTTCAAAGAAAAAACAGAAAATCCAGTTGCCTTTTCAAAAAGCACTTTTGGGACAACCATGACCTGGATGACTGAGAATCTCCACAGACATGTAATGGTTATTGTTCAAGATGTTGAGATTTGTTTGGGAGGAACCAGATGCAAGTCTCCTGTGTATGGATGATGCTCATTGGATAATGCTTGTAGTTTGGAAGGTAAAATGAGGGGAAATCTAGGATTACCAGATTTAGGCTGCAAAACTCATGATGACAACAAAGAGTTAGTCCGTCCTTATCTCTTTGCTGCAATTAGAGGTGTTCTGAGTGTTTGCAGCCTAGAAATGGTAGCCCCAGAGAGTCCTTCACATGCACCAGTTAGAGCTCCCAAAGGGAATGTGTGATAGAAATATAACAATAATGAAAAGAAGGACCACAGTCAGACTTAGTTTGCAAGTCTAGCCAACTCATGCAAAGATTGTTCTTGCTTTGAAATCCGTTGGTGATCATCTGACACAAAGCAGGCATTGCTTGAAAGACATGTAAGCCCAACTAACCCTCTGTTTGACTATGGTTCTAAAGGAACAAATTATCTTATTGTTCAATGTTTTGAGATGCTGACTAAGACTGCACAAAGCACGCACTTCCACATCAAGGCATTGCTTAAACCCAGCCCGTGGCAGTGAACCGATTCGAGGCATTTCGACTTAGAAAATTAAGTTGCTTCACCAATGACTCAGTGGGAAAGCGATTGTTCAGCCAGGTGCTTCACTCCATGAATATAAAGCGCATGTGCAGAAGCCACTTTCAGAGTCGGGATCAAAGCATTGCAATCACTCTGAACTGAGGCTTCAAAGGGAAGTGTTGCTTTGTCCTCTTTTGAGGCGCCCCAGATCCCCATCTGGAGCTAATTAAGTGCATGGCACTGAAAAACACTGCGATAGTAATACTATCACATCATATGATAAGTGTGTATGCACACATACATTATACATTATAATCCCACTATATTTATTTCTAAACATTTGCAAGTCTTTTCTTCAGGTTGTGAATTGTGAATTCCCAGTTTAGGACAGAGGAAGAGTTTCAACTTCTATTATTTTTATTTTTCTGAGCTTATGCTCAGCATATTGGATGGACTTTCTATTCTTTTAGAAAAAAAGGTAATTCCTCATGCAATATTTCAATTTAAAATAAGAGACCTAGGATTTGTCCAAAAGTAGCTTTTACATTTTGTTTTCCAGCATCATCTTCTTGAATCATTCTTGAATCATAAAGGCAAGGACAAGACGGACAACCAGCTCTTCCATACCGCTAAAGAATTCCTTACACGTTTGTGTTCTGGAGACCTGGGAAATGGACTCTACACTTCGCTTGCCCTCGCTCTGTTGCAACTTATTTGCTCCTTTTGCCTTTCATGATCGTTTCTGATGACAGCTTTATTTGATGGATTGTCAATTGTAATACATAAAAATAAAATATAAGGTCTAAAATCTTCATTACATGTCAAACCTTTTGCATGGGTCATCCCAATGATAGAATTCTTAAAAATATTAAAACTGAATCAGGATAGCTCTTGGGTTTTAGTTAATTCAATCCTCTTTTCTAGGAAGGATCTAAATTAATTTTCCCAAACCTGGTGTTCTCCAAATGGGTTGAGACCAGGATTTCTAGAGTTTAGTTAGTATGCCTTCTGAACATGATGCAACACCATGCTCATCTATTTCTAGACTTTTGAAGCAAGAGAAATAATATTTGAGCATGATTATCAGTATCTCTTTAATTTAGTTTAATTTTAATTAGGCTAGTTTGGTCTAATGGTTAAGACACCAGACTAGAAAGCAGAAAATCATGAAGTCTAATCCCACGTTAGGCATGAAAGCTGACTGGGTGACTTTGGGCCAGTCACTGTATCTCACCCAAACCACCTCACAGGATTTTTGTTGGAGGGAAAATAGGAGGAGGAAGGAGTATTAGGTATGTTTTCCACCTTGAATTACTTATAAAAAACAATAAAGCCAGGATATAAATAAAAAAATAAAAAATAATCTTTTTTCTTTGCGTAAACTGCTGATTTGTAATGGATGGATGTTACTTGTGTCCCAGCTTTGTGGTTTCTCAACATTCAAGGTAATTTACAGCAATTAAAAATGGTGATTATAAGATAAATGATAAAATAAAATAATAAAAACAATAAAATAAAAAGTTGCATCAACATCCTGATCATCAAAACCAATCCATCTAACAATGCTTGGATGTTCGCAATACTGGCAGGGAGTAAGATGGGGAAATACATTTCCTTGAGGAAAGTTTTCCATTGCTTGGCTTCGGAGAGAGACACTCAGGAAAGAACACTGTGTATCTTCAAAACCAGAAGTCCCTTTTGTATTACTCGAAGTAATTGGGTAGTTTCCTAGCAAATCATGTGACCCCTTAGATCAGGGGCGTCCAACCTTAGCAACTTTCAGATTTGTGGACTTCAATTCCCAGAATTCCTCAGCCAGCAAGTCTGAAAGTTGCCAAGGTTGGACACCCTTGCCTTAGATCATTAAGTTAAAAGCCATTTACACTTTAAGGGTCTGCTCCCAGGACCCTAAATTGTACTAGATATGTAACCGTAATAAGTCTGACTCGGAGACCAGAGGAGGAATTTCCAAAGACAAAGTTTATTCACTACTGAATGGTCATCCCTTGGTGCTTGTGAGCAGGAAAAAATCCAAGAGTGACAAAGTTTAGGCTGTCTGTTTCTTTCTTTATACAGTTTTCAAGGCGAACAGAATGCATCACAATGTTGCTTGTTTAGGAAATTAGAAAATTGTTTTCACAGCACAAGTGTACTTGCAAAGGAAATTGCTTGGGACTGGGTGACCGGTTACCCCCCTTATCTTATCTCAATTACCATTTGTTCCGTTCGGCTGATGAGGCAAACATCTGCTCGCCGGAGCGTTGCGAGCTAGCCTTCATGCTGGTTGACAAATTACCTCCCTTCATTCCCTCCTTTAGAACCTGACCAAGGTTCTCAATCATAGGTCAGTGATCTTCCACTGTATGGCCTGAACCCGTCGGAATAGATGGGACACACGTATATATAATACACATGTTAGCAACAGCATAACGGCAACGGCGAAAAGGAACAAGACAACCGGGTGCCAGGCCAAAGAAAGGGCATTTGACATGCTCGGACTCCAACCACTAAAAATATCCCACCAGTGATGAGCAGTGAGATCATCCATTTCCCCAAGGACCCTGACCAAGTCTGCGTGCTCATGCTTGATTTTCAACAGCATCCCCTTGTCATACTTTCCTAAAGCCCGTAGCCTTGTTTGGATCTGTGCCATACGCCATAACTTTTGAGCAATGGCATCTACATTAAATCCCATGGGAAGCGAGAAATTCCATGCCTCAGCTTCCCAGCCCAATGACTTTACCCCATAAGTAATAGCTGAATAGTACCCATCTGAGGTTACAACGTGTGTCAGATTACAACGACACTCTCGGACCGGTGGTGCGGTTGTGGTGCCATCCTCCCAATGCACTGCTTCCAGGGAGACCACACAGAGGCAACCATGCCCATTATCTACAATCCTGGGTATATCTTTGGCCAGCTGAGTCCATACACAGGTTGCACTGCTGAAGTTATATGCGCAGGGCTCAAAAGGAGTAGTACGGGGTGGGCATAACCATTTTTGAAAATCCCATTGCTCACAGGGGGCGGTCATAATGAAGTCTGTCTCATCCGCCAATTGTGAATTAAAAGACGGCACCCATATATGCACTCCGATAACTTCTGGCAGTGTCATATATGGATATGCAATGTTTGGTTCTCCTTTCACGACAGCAGTGAGGCTAAACTTCACTAAAGGATATTGACGCACCACCTTGTCTACCTTGAGCCAGTCCCAAATGACATCCTGATCCTTTATAACTTCCTTCCATCTTAGCAGATCGTCCCCAGACCAATCCTGCAAGTTATGTTCCATTTTCATCAGATTTCCCAATTGCAGGAGGGTACAGTGGATCATAACCTGCGTACCATTGTCCTGAGCCGCCAGCTCTTCTAGCAGTGCACCAGTTAAATTAAAAGCACTTATCAATACCTCTACACTTTGGTGCACCACGCTGGCGTCCTGTAGGATTTGTTTTTCAGTCAGTTGACCCATAGTGTGAATGTGTTGTCCCAAAAGGGCCAACTTGTTCTCTAACGCCTCTACCTCCATAGCATTCACTACTCCTACACCAACCCCTATTCCCCCCAGTATGGTTTCTGTGAGGCCCCGCTTGTGGCGGGTCTTAAGCCACGAATCATAGATGGGTTGGGCCCATCGTTTACACCCAGGCTCTAAGCGGGTAATATTCACCTGGGCGAAGTTCATAGTGACGTGATAGATTCTGCGTTGTGTGGAATACATCAATTGATGTGGCTGATCTCTCAACAGTATAATTGTGGTGGGCGGGGAAATCCGAATTTTATGGCCTCTAATCAAATTTATGAAGAAGTAACTGTAGTTTGTCCCCTTAATTTGATCACCACACAACCTGCCTTCCGTGGTCCCTGCCCAGTGCTTGACATGGGATTGGGACTGTCCCATAACCCATTGGTCTCCAATTTTGTATTGGAAAGTAACATCGAATTCCAGGCCCCATTGCAGCTCAAATTTGCTTTGGTCCCATGGAATGGAAAGATATAACCTATTACCAGATTGCATCCAAGTCCCACTACCTGACATGCTCATATAAGAGCCCTCTTTCCCTGGCATCCATTTCTTCTGAGACAGTACAGGTATTTCACATAGTGACAGAGTTGTCATTCTTTCACTACCAATAACTATTGTAAAGTTTGCAGGGATCCCATGGGTTGAGGTCAGGGTCACTATCAGACATATACAGATCACTGTCTTCATCTGTCTCTTCCAGCCCATCATTTGCACACCGGCGGCAAGGGACATTCTCAGGCTTTGGGCCATTCTGGGAGGTCAGTGCCTCACAGAGTGAATTATTGTCTGACAGCTCTGGATCGTAACGTGCCTCAAGGTTATCTAGTGATAGATGGTATGCCCAATATGTTCCCTGTATTATCCGTATTAAATATCGGGGTTTATACAGCCTGTGACACTCCGGATATATGGGTTTTGTCAACCAACAATATTGGTGTATACCATTCAAAATACAGCGCCTGATTTTGTAGGTGTAGTGACCACACTCCTGCACTCCTCTAGCTATCGTTTCCCACAGCCTGTCTAGGAAGGGTTCTATATAGAAATCAGTGAAATGATCCTGAGCTGCTTCCTCATCCATCAATTATCGGTGGCCCATACACTGGGAGACCATTCCGGATAGGTCCTGGTAAGGGCTTGATGATTTGAATTCTTCACCTGTGCGCAGGGTACCCGTTTCCGGTAGGGTACAGCAGAGGTTACCTGTGCGCTGGGCACCCGTTTCCGGTAGGGTGCAGCAGAGGTTCACCCATGTCTTTCACCAGGCCTCAGGAATCACGGGAAACAACTGCGGGATTTTTACGCAACTTCAGCTTCAGGGGCTCACTGCTAGTGACTCGCCACTCCCCAGGTGGTGCTGCTGCCTTAACCCTCGTATAGTGAACCCAAGCTTTGATCCCGTGGCACTTAAGGGCAGTGGGGGTAACTAGCAGCACTTGTCTGGGGCCCTCCCACCTAGCTGTGAGGGGTTCCAGTTTCCACTTTTTAATCCACACCCAGTCCCCAGGCTCAAATGAGTGTACCAGCTCCATAATTACAAAAGGTATGGTTTGTAGTAACTGCCTCCTCATACGGTGCAGGAGCTTGGCCCAAACCGTGATTGGTGCAGGGTCACTGACCGGTTCTGATAGCAACCCTCTAGTCACTGGTGAGGGTCTCCCATACATTAATTCAAAGGGTGTTAAACCGGTAGCACCCTTGGGGGTGTTCCGAACTTTGTACAGTGCATATGGTAGTGCATCTACCCAATTCAGCTGAGTTTCTTCCATAATTTTGGTTATTGTATTTTTTATCTCTCTGTTCGCCCGTTCAACTTTGGCCAAAGATTGGGGTCGCCAGGCCGAATGAAGCTTCCATTGTATACCCAATCCCTGAGCTACCTTCTGGACTGCCTGACTAATAAAAGCTCCGCCGTTGTCCGAGTTAATTTGCATTGGGAGCCCATGTGCTGGTATGTGGTGATTAAGGAGATATTTTATAACCCCCTGTGATCCTTCTGTCCTGGTGGGAAAAGCCTCAACCCATCCTGTGTATGTGCATATGATTACTAGCAGGTACCTATACGTCTTACACCTGGTCATGTCTGTGTAATCTACCTGTATGATGTCCATTGGCCCTGCCCCTACTGCCACCTGTCCTGGTGTTCCCAACCTCCCCGTCCTTGGATTTACTTTAGCACACTGCAGGCATCGTCGGGCTACTGTACGTGTTGCATTCGAGAGGTTGGGTGAGTAGGCTATCTTCCTAAGACTCTGATACATGGCTTCTGCCCCCATGTGTGATCCCTCGTGCAGTGACTGAACGATGGTATACATTTCACTGCTAGGGATATAGATTCGCTGATCTGGCAGTACCCATTGCCCATCCTCCAGTTTCGCACCTACTGCTTGGGCTAACTGTATGTCTTCTGTCGTATACGTTGCCGGGGTGATCTTCATCTGTGCTGGGTCTGGAATCAGTGGGCAAACGTCCACTGTCATCTGTGCGGCTTCCTTTGCTGCTGCATCTGCTCTTCGATTACCACTTGCTTCTGGTGAGTTGCCCTTTTGATGGCCCCTGCAGTGCATTACAGCAATTTCTGATGGCTTGGTCACTGTCTGTAAAAGCTTGTGGATTTCCTGCTGGTACTTTATAGGCTTTCCTTGTGGATTTCCTGCTGGTACTTTATAGGCTTTCCTTGTGAGTCAGTCATGCCTCTTTCTCTATATAGCCCTGCATGTGAGTGTAGCATCAAATAAGCATACTTAGAGTCAGTCCATAGATTTAATCGCCTTCCTTCTGCTAACTCACATGCTCGGGTGACTGCTATGATCTCTGCCAATTGTGCTGAAGTTCCAATAGAGAGACTTTGTGCTTCAATTATATCATACTGGCTAACGACCGCATATCCTGCCTTTCGTTGCCCATTTTCCACAAAAGGGTTTCCATCTGTGAACCACTCACAATCTGCATTTTTCATTGGCACCTCTTTCATATCCGCCCTCGCTGCCCATGTGTGTTTTAACAGTGTTACACAATTGTGGCAGGGTTCTGATGGGGCTGTCTCTGGTTCCGGGAGCAACGTAGCTGGGTTCAGTGTTTGCACTGTCTCTAGCGTAACATCTGGGTCTTCTAGCAGTAGCAGTTGGTATTTGGTTAGTCTGCAACTGGTCATCCATTTCAAACTAGCGTCTCTCAATAGTGGCTTCACATTATGTGTGGTGTATATTACTGTGGATCCCCCAAATGTAAGTTTCTTTGCATCCTGGAGCAGTACGGCTGCAGCTACTAGACATCTGAGACACCCAGGTAGTCCCCTGGCTACTGCATCCAGTCGCTTGGAGAGGTATGCACAGGGTCTTGAGTATGGCCCTACCTTCTGTGTGAGCACTCCCTTTGCCTGTCCTCCCTGCTCTGTCACATACAATTGAAATGGTTTGGCCAGATTGGGGAGTCCAAGCGCTGGTCCTTGAGTCAACATCTTCTGTATTTCGCGGAAAGTGGCCTTCCTTTCCTTAGTCCACTGTACATGACCCTCTCTGGTATCCTTTACTGCTTCATACAATGGCTGTGCAATTTCCGAATACGCTGGTATCCACAGTCTGCAGTATCCAGTCCTCCCGAGATATGTTCTCAGTCCCTTCTCCGTTTCTGGTGGTGTCAAATGGCAGATGGCCGCTATTCTATCTCCTGATAAACTCTTACATCCTTCGGATATTACAAAGCCCAGATAAGTTACTTCCTTCTTCACTAGCTGGGCCTTAGCCCGTGATACCTTGTAACCGCAGTCTGCTAGGTGTATCAAGACTTCCTTTGTGAACTGCCTACTTTCCCCCTCGGTGCGAGTGCACAGTAAGATATCATCTACATATTGCAGGACTTGACCCCCCTCTGGTGCATGTATTTCTTCCAGATCTCTTGCCAGTGCCTCTGAGAATATCGTGGGCGAGTGAATAAAACCTTGTGGGAGAACCCCCCAAGAAAGCTGTGTAGTCGACTTCCGGTTGAGGCTTCCTTTCCGCGGACCGCTAATCTTTTTAGCTGTCGACACCCAGCTGACTGTCAATCCACGAAACGGCGTCCAACAGTCGCGTTCGTGGATAAAAAACTC
>JANHJO010002000.1:0-18798 GCA_032468235.1 Pseudoxyrhopus heterurus | reverse complement strand
TATAGTGTTAACAGAAATGGGCTGCAAACCTTCTCTTCAATGACTTACTGGATTTTTGCATGGAGATCTGATAGCCTACTGATCAAATATTTTTTTTATTTCAATATAGGAAGCCAGAGTTCTTTGGTTATGGATTCTTGGAAAAGATACTCTTCAGTGACCATGGTGCAATCCTATACCCCTTTATTTGGGTATAGACACAGACATTTAGTATGACTTAGTTTGAATAGATATGCAGAGGCCTGTATTGCAAAATACCTGAGCAGAGTTTTTTTTTTTTTAA
This sequence comes from Pseudoxyrhopus heterurus, assembly GCA_032468235.1. Lineage (NCBI taxonomy): Eukaryota > Metazoa > Chordata > Lepidosauria > Squamata > Pseudoxyrhopus > Pseudoxyrhopus heterurus. Next base: position 18,515 of record JANHJO010002000.1, on the reverse strand, counting down.
GTGTAACTGTAGCACCAAAATAAATGCTCATTGGGTAATTGTTAAGATTTCAACTTGTTTTATATCTGCAGGAACATGCTTCAGTTATGGTTATCTATTATAATTTGTTAATTTGCCCAAATATGAAATAATTCTAGAGAAAATCCCTACAGGAAAAATGTGATCTGGATTGTGAAAATACAGAATTTACTGAGGTACTGAAAGGCCTAAGAGGTAATCGGTAAAATAAAGTACAATTTTTGAAGTATGTCTTCACTTCATTGGCATCAAAGTCAAATCTTTATCTAGGAATTTACTTTTGAGTTCCACCCTGTGCCTGTTTATCTGGTTATAAGTCCTATTGAGTTTGGGCTTATTTTTAAGTAAAGATGTTTAAGATAGTACTATTTAAACAGTTCTGTAAAATTTGTTTGTCAATTACTATGTATTTCCAAAATATGTTCTTAAAGCAGCTACTAACAGATGGTGGTAGAGTACTTACTAAACAAATTCCATGGTTAATTTCTTTTTGAAACTGTATGATATTGCTTTCACCCCTGAAAATTGATTAATATCACTTTAGAAGATGGCTAAATTTGACAAATTAATGATTTGTGTCATGAATTGAAGAACCAGTTGTGAAGACAAACACATCGGTCAAATGAGGTATGACAACTTTTCTTCTCTGACTGTAATAATACGTGCTTGTTATAAAAAAGGCAATATTGAAAATAAAAGTAAATGGTGGTATATTAATATAGACATAATAACAACAGTCCTTAAAACACGTATCTGGGCATACATATTCACAAACAGTAATGTTTAACATGATTTTGACACAAATACTAAGTAGGGAAAACAGGCGCCATGTAACCAAAGACTTTGAAATGTTTTGTTCCTTCATACTAATAGATTTTATTTCAAAATCATGCAACAATCCATCTAGGATCAATAGAGTTTAGTTGCTGTTCTATGCACACTGTTTTAGTACATCTCATTTGTTCACAAACTATTTTAGAGGAGCTTTAGCAGCATTTTCATTAAAGGTTGGTGCCTTTTATATACAGATGAATGCATGTCATTTGTTTTCAGGCTACACAATAATTCAGGTCAGAAGGTGGATATAATTTTGAGGATGTCTTTTCCTGGAAAACTGTACACTTAACCAGTCGGATGTTTGTATCCACAGCAAATAATCTTTTCCTGAAACCCTCATCTACTGGGGCTTTTATGTTCACATTTTCAAGGTATTTTCTGAGTTAGCAAATCAGGGGAAAAGCACATTACAGAATCATAGTTTAAACTTTCCTGGTACTCAGGCCAAAAACGCTGTTATCTACATCTATAGCTGTATCTGTATCTAAAACTGTAGGATCTAGGTCATACAAAGAGCAATTTTGTTGAACCTGACTTAGATCAATTCTGGAACAATTGATTAATGCATCACTGCTCTGTGACAATGTTTTCAATCTTGACCATCTTAAGATGAGTGTAATTCATGCTTGTTGGGGAATTCTGGAAGTTGAAGTCCACACATCCTACATTTGCCAAGTTTGAAAAACACCATCTTGGAGCATTTTCTAAGAGGACATGGGTATATTTAAGGCTACCAAATCTGGGATCCTAGAATCCAAATAATCACTAAATGGCAACAAAGAAATGCTGAACTGGTAGCCCTAATCTATTAGGAAAAATAGATTCAGGGATGTTGGAATGCACTCAGCAATGAAAGTATGTTACATGTCAGAAAGGTGCTAGAAGAGATAATAGATTTCAAAAATGATTGTGGCATATGCAAACATAATATTCTCAAGATGGTTCTTAACTCCTGTTTGATTAATTTCTCTATTACCAATTATTTCCCAGAAAAGCATAATGCCTCCTACCCCTTTAGCCATCATTCTCTGCCTAAGGTTTATTGTAATAAAGAAGTCTTCTATAATGGTTTATTTCTCAGCACAAATATGGGTTATTTGGCATTACTAAGATATAAAGTAGGAAAATAAGAGTCCATATATGCTTGTTAGCAAGTGAATAATGGATGCCTAAAACAGCAGATGCTGAATATTTATGGGAACCAGAATTAATATGAAGCAGGAGTCACCAAGAAACAATCCTCACATCCTTTTTCAATAGGAGGCTCAGCCTTGGAAGATATGATAATAATGGGCAAGGTCAAATATTATCATTGGATGAATACAGACAATATCCACATCATAAGGATTAGCGTTCCCAGACGGATTTGAATTCTGGGATTATTTCACATCTATAAATTAAGTTCTGATGTGGCAGATTTCTTGGACCACTTGAGCTATACATACCATACGTAAGAAAGATGAATTTAGATAGGAAATGGAAGAACAGACAGCCTAAACATCTCAACTAAGACAAGAATCACAATAAGCTGGGAAAAATGACACAGGTGAAAAATGTAAAGCAGCTGAGCAATTGCCCTTTAAACCAAGAAGTACATATTTTTTCAAAAGGCTAAAAGTGCGAGAATGTGATATGATTTTTATTTTCCATCAGTATCTTTTTTTTCTCATGCATACATAGATTTGTGAATTATGTTGTTGATGCTTATGTTACAGCCATTCCCCTAGTAAGGCGTGGTGTGGAGTCAGAAGCTTGATATACCGCAAACCTATGAATATTTTATCTGAATTTTCCAAGCCTGTCAACTTCCATTGGTCTGGACTTCCTCTCCAAGAATGATCAGCAAAGGTCAATCTGCCCAAGGAATTCCAGGACTGAAGTCCATAAAAACATGGAAGTTTGCAAACTTGGGAAACATTGTATTATACTGGAAGGTAAATGATGATAGATGCAGGCATCGGAAAGGGAAAGTTTTACAGGAGTGTAAAAACTAGATCCCAAACTTAAGGTTTTTTTTTTAATTCTTAGACTCAATTAGAATTAAGACTCCAAGATAAATTATGATTGTGTTATTGTGGTAATGATAATCTGGCATGAATAGCTTTTTAAGTCAAATACCTGTATCTTTCAGATCTGACCTAGTGGTTGTATCATACTAAAACATTTGCTTTGGTTTGTTTAGTTCTGGTTACTGAATTATGTGAAACCAGTCACCCTGGTTTTTGAAAAACTTTGTTTATAGTTGAGCATATTATTCAGTGCCCCAGAACTGGAATCCAAAAATCCAGATATTATTTTCTCATACATCCTTTGCTGTCATCTAGTGGTATGTCTGAATTCAGCCAATTGTGGTTTATTCAATATGACATGGTCAAGTATCAGTGGAATGATATATGAATGCAGGCAATATCTGTGTTCATATGTTGCACTAAGCCATGATTTTACCATGGTGCATTCACTAAGCTATAATGGCTGTAAATACATCTAGCACTAAGCCATGGTTTGCAGAACCACATAATACAGTATGTAAACCCAGGCGTTATGTTACGTGGACCTTATTTCCTCCAATGGCACCTGATTTCCTACCAGTGTACAAAGAAAGAAAAATCAACCTGGGAGCCTAAAAAAACTAAACAAATGCTTTAAAAAAATAGCACCAGTTTTTAGTCTCTTGAACCTGAGAAGTTTCAACATAAAATTATCTTGACTAACACTGTGTATTCCCTTTCAATACTTTTCACCTTGTGGTTTTCCAATGGATAAGGAAGTAAAATAGATTTTCTTACACTGTTACCCCATCATATGAATGCTATTTTAACATCTTGGTTCTCTATTGTGGTTTAACGCCTACTGTTACCTGTATTTGCCATCGGCAGATATCAATATAACTTGACACGTGACAATTGGGACTTAGGGTGCGTTTCCCTTGCTAACAGTTTGTTTTAGGCACACGGGACAGCAAATGCCCTTCAGCTTCACAGGTGTAGCACAATCAAGTGATGGACACGATTCCACATAACAGGTGACCTGACCAATCTGCATTTGAAAAGGTAGAGTGACAGTTTAGTTACTTTAAAAAAAGAAGAAGAAGAAAAGATAAGATGAACATGTGCATTACTGAAGAACGTATTTTTGGGTATTGCTGATATAGTATAGGCTATGTAAATATTTTAACATTAAGTTGTTTGCTGGATTATGAATGAAAAATTGTATGTACAAATCATACAAAGAGTGGAGAAAGTTTCATATTGCTTGGTAAATTGGGAAACATCTTTGCATGTAGTAATTGTTTGTAACTAGACTGGGTAACTGTTTTCTTGAAATGAATCAATTTTTGGATCAAGGAGAATCTCTAAAGACAAAGAGATCTCACTCCATTTATATATCATGGAGACCTCTGTTCATTAAATGCCATTATCCAGGAAGATAAGGTATAAACTGGAGTAAAATGATGATAAAACTATAACCCTAACAAATATTAATAAGAAAGCTTGTTCAATGACTGCTAGCCATCTCTTGACAAGACAGGCAGCGAATCATGTAGAGGCTTTTTCCATTACGTACTTCATGGTTTTATAAAAGTCAGGAGTCTGACTTTTTTTGCACGAACATATTTGCAAGAACATATTTTGCACTTTTGTCTGAGGATTTTCATGCTCTTATGCTTGGATTTTTTTCAATGACTTTGGTAGTCTGCTGTGTGAGTCAAAATATTTAATTCTATGGGCCTTTGCTCTGAACCAGGAGGGAGTTTCCAAGTTTTCAATCATTTGCATGAATGGAAGCACCAAGTGCTGCATGATGAAATTCTGAACCCAGCAACATATACATATTTGGTAGCTCCCCACCAAAACAAAATGAACATTAATCTCCTAAGTTGAAATATTTACATTATTAAGTCCTAGATATAACATTATGTTATGAAATGTTCTTGATGTCAGGGCTCCAGAATGTTTCCAGGGACTAGTTGTTTTAATTTCTTGCAGCAGCACACACACTACTGTACCTCCAAGGCATAGGACATTTTTAAAACATTTCATAATGTGTAAATTTTTATGGATCATAAGCCTCCTCGCTAAATACATAGAGAAGGGAACTTTATACAGGCCACAGCTGGATTGTCTCAAACTTTCAAATACAACAGTGCAATAACAGACAAACAGTGCATTGTTATGGGGGTCTTCTTAGAAGTGAGTCATACCAGGTCTGATGAGACTTACTTCCAAGTCGTTCTGAGCAGGACTGCAATTTTAAGAGATTTCCCCTTCAAATAAACAAACTTGAGTGGGTACAGAAAATACAGAGGCAGTAATTCAGAATTAGTTTGTCCTGAAGATTGGTTAAATTTAATAGGGTAAAAGTTCTGCAAACTGCCCGACTTTATTCTGATTCAACACCATTTATTTTGGTTTTACTCACCACTAGGACAAGAGAAATTTCAGGCACTGAAGTGTATGGTAACCCCAGGCCAGAACAGAATATTATGAGCTAAACTATCCCTTTGTTGGGTTGTTGTTCTTTTGTGTGTGTGGGTGTGTGAAAAATTAGCTTCAGAGCTTCATACCCAAATTGGCTAGAAACCTGCTCTAGTTTTCTAAGAAAAATAAAAAAGTAGCAGCAGTTGAGATTGTTCAGGAAGCCCAATTTGCCAATTCTACATTCTCTGGCAGCAATTCCTTTGGCAAGGAGACAATCCAGTCAGTTGAACAGCAGCAGCTTGTCTCCTTGGCAGTCAAAGTGGCAGAGCCCAAACACTGTGAAACTATGATAACAATAACGTTTTCATACGAGCAAAAAGAAGCTCCTGAGGATAAACGTAGAAAGTTGCAGCCCTCTACAAATGTATCAGGAAGATTCACTAAACGCCAGGAGACAAATGGCCAAGAACACATGCATACCTGTGTGCCTAAAAGCATATTAAACTCACCTTGCATTCACATGTGGTGCAGGGGTCTTTTTTCCATGTGTCATTGCTGGAATAAGATTTGCCGTTTTCATCAGTACATTCGGTTCTACTGAGCCGTGACTCAAGTTTCTTTATCTGGACAGGAGACACATTGTTTATCCATCAGTGCCAAAAGGATTTCTGTTTCCTTTTATGTGCAATGCAACAAAGTCATAGAACACCCTTCAAAATTCTCATGGTATGTCATATTCATTTTACTGAGAAATTCTGCACTAAGATGGCAACATATGATACATGAGATGGTAAAGTTGTTTTGTGTGATGATGAATAAGAAAGGGGAGGCATTCAGCAGCTAAAAAGTCACCGGCTCCCTTTGGAATTTCTTTGACATTTTGTGTATTAAAATACCCCCCCCCCCATCCATCTGTTCCTTGGCTGAGGGGAAAGTATCACTTAGGATATAAACCTGTTTCACCACTCCATTCTTAAAAAGAAGAAATAACAGACTCCAATCAGGGTGATTTGGGAAGAATTTTGCTTCTCCATTAATTAAACAAAGAGTTAGAGGAGAACCAGAAGAATGTTATGGAGACACACAGTGATAATCCAGTCATAAGTGCATTTAATCATGTAAGAACTATTGGCCAGATTCAGTTCTACATGTCATACATGTATCTTGGGTTTGAAGGGTAAGGAGATTTGAGAACAGAAATACATAAGGAAGAAAAGACAAAGATTTCCTTGGATGTTTTTTCTTCTCCTTTTTTAGTGCAATTTGTCCCTCAACTTTATCTTTACACATTTCTGTTTGGAAGGTCACTTACAGAACTTTACAATGAATCTGGATTTTCCTAATTCAAACCAAATGATAATTTCTGCACCACAGGTTTGCTAGATTTACAGTATATGACATGTCTCTCCTAGGAACTCAAGTCAGCTTATATATAATAGTCCTTTCTCCAACTTTTCCCCACACAACCCTGTAGGCTAGAGTGTGTTATAAGAAAGTGAGCTTTCATGGTGAGGTAAACTTGAACCTGAGAACCTCAAATCCTAATCCAGGATAAGATTTGACCTCAGTGCACTTCAAAATAATACCTTGCTTGAATGAAAACATTAAGCAATTGTCTACTACACAAATACGTTTTCCTAAAGCATGCAAATTATAATCGGAATTCGTTCATGAAGAGATGGTGATATAACAGACATTTCTGCCAATTTTCCACAATTCTTACAGTCCATGCCACCACCTTTAAGGATCCATAGTACGTCCACAAACTGCCCCAAGCACGTTTTGATGGCATGGGGAATAAGTGAAAATTGCCACCCTCCTACTTGTCTGGAATATCCCTTCAACTCTTAAATTGACTGCAAAAATATTTTAATGTTTAATGTTATTTGAAGAACTTTTCACACTTACCTGTTTTCTGAGGTCTGTAATTGTTTTTTGCATATCTCCAACAAATTCTTTGAAATCATTCATTATGGGGGCTTTCTTGTGCTCATCAAAGGATGAAATAGTGCTGTTAAAGAATGTATTCCCTCTTGTAAAACTGGAACAAGAAGAAAAGTAAGTTACATATTGTGCAGAAGAGGCATCATTGATTTAAACAAATCTGATTGTCTAGCTTGTTATCAAACAAGTTATCTTTAAAGCATTATCTCACCCAATTTGCTGGTTGAGAAATTTGAATACAAGCATAGTTTAAATCACTGCAACCGAAGTTTAGAAAACTAGTAAGTTGTACTTGTTCATGAAACTATGACTACTTCCTTGGTCAGGATTAATGAAGTACCGTACATCAAAGCTCTTTAAATTATCAGAATGAACTCAAATATTTTGTCTTGGAATACTGTTGAATCTATTATAGCTGACTGCTTCTGAGACTCTATCCCTGAAATAGACCCCCACTGTGTAGGATAAATACTTCTTCCTTAGAAGAGACTTTTACCAGTCTAAAAAAAACCCCAGTGATTTCTATCCAGTTGAAATGGCCTTGTCCTTTTCTTTTACTATAGGATTGCTGGCCATCTCAAAATCTCTTCTGGAAAATTCTGATATTTTTTTGAATAAATTTGGAAATGATGAAGAACTCTATGCCTGGGGCACAGACAGAGGTGGTATTCAGCCAGTTCTGACAGGTTCAGGAGAACTGGTAGCGATAATTTGGAGAACCGATAAATACCACCTCTGATTGGCTGACCATGGCAAATACCACCTCTGATTGAATGACCGCATAGCCACGCCCACCAAGCCATGCCCACAGAACCGGTAGTAAAAAAAATTGAATCCCACCACTGGGCACAGAGTTAGGAGGTTGGATTGCAAGAAATCTGTTAATGCCATGATGATTTTTACTAACTTGACAACTGCAGTAATTCACTTAACAATTGTGGCAAGAAAGTTATAAAATGGGGGAAAAAACCATTTAACAACTGTCTTGTTTAGCAATGGAAATTTTGAGCTTTGTGGTCATAAACTGAGGTCTACCTGTATATAACTTTGAAATGCCTTAACTATTTGTTCAATCAGTGATGTAGGAGCACATGGTTCGTGTGCTTTGGATGCTGGGTTGGCCTGCGTTCGAGACCTGAGTGGTGCCACGAGGTGAGCTCTTGTCCTTCGCTCCAATTCTTACTGGAAACATGAAAGGAACCCCCCAACTGGGTGTCTTCCAGGCAATGGTGATGTCACCTGCTAATCCTTTCAACCCGGAAGCCCCTTGGTGCTTCTGACATGAGTGCAATGCAATCAGTGATGTCATCAAAGTAAACAATCCCATGTGATGCAACCATCACCAGGTCATGACCCTGAATGGATAATGACATCCATACTCCCCCCCACATAATGGCGGAGTAACAAGATCACAACTCCTACTGAACCTGATGTGTTGAGCCTAATCAAAAAAAGTGACAAGTCAACCCTACTGATTAATCCAAATCTAGCTCTAATCCTAAATGGATTCGAACTAATACTAAGTGAATAATTAACAGAACCCTAGGCTGTGCTATATTTGGGAAGCAAACTCTATTTATGCATTATGAAATAAATAATAGCCCAAACATGCTTTTTAATTTTATGGAGTTTTAAAATGAATGCCAGAAATGAATGGAGTTTAAAAATGCCAGAAAAGGATATTTTAAAATGCAGCCACAATATGCATGTGCCCCTTTTCTAAAAGGGCTGTCTACAGTTATTAAAACTACTCCCTGGAATTTCTCACTGGAATCTTGAAAATTTGTTATAATATTGCACCTAACCAGGAATTGTTTTTGAAGTATTTTTTCACTTATCAAACAGGTTGGCAAGCTATAAACATTTTCCCACAATTGACATGATGGAGGGGGTGGGAAATCAAGTTGATCAAACTAAAGTCTTAGACTTACATCGGATTAAAAAAACAATTGCTGGGATGCTTTGGGTTCCTATGCTTCAGGCAACTAAATCCTAAGCAGTACAATAAATGTTAAAAGTAGCAAGTAAACAAAACTGTGATATGTACCTTGATGCTCTTGAAATTTTTAGATATTTTGAAGGCTTATCTTCCCGAAAACTATAATCAAGAGAGCGCCTTCCTCGGAAGTGGTAAGAAAATGCATTGAATTGTCCTCTAGTTCTGCAGTCTGAAATCGAACAGAAGATCCCAAACTTTGTTAAGACGTGAATAAATAATGTTTCTTCCATGATAGAAACTACTGTATTAGAAAATTAAAATATATCCTTTCCATTTTTATCAGTGAAACTTCATGCATCTTTCAGAAGAATCTACCATGAATAGACATGATCATCTAGTCTAGGTAACATATATATTGCATTTCTTTTTATAGCTTCACAAGCCAAACTATTTACTGATGCTGGAAAGCAAGGAAGGGAGGAAATTATGGGTTCAGAGTATGGTAAATGCATTATTGAATGAGGAATAGGTGTTAGACAGCCTATAGAAGATAATAGCATAGGATTCATTGCAAAACATTTTCTGGATCCCTTTGATATTAATAACAATAATTTAGTTGGTGAAACGGCATTTCATGAGAAAATTTGTTATCTCTTACTAGGTTTGTTCATCAAAATGCTCCGCTGACAGCACTGTTCTGGATAGTCTGAAGAAACATCAAGGATGTCTAACTGGGTAAATTTGTGACATGAAAGCAGAGACTTGAGGTTCTCATATAGCAGACCTACCTAGTTAGACATCCTTGATGTTGAGGGGAAGACACAGAGTACTTGTCAGTGGTCACAGACGGAAATAAGACAAAGCTGGAACTACTAACCAACTATCACACAGTGAAATAGACCATTTTCTGGTTTTATTATCATGCAGAAGAAAAGTTGCTGTGTGTGTTTGTCTGCGTGTTGCTATGATTAAGCTGGCACTTGTTTAAATGTCCCAAAGACAAAATATTTTTTTAAAACTCATACTTTAATACGGAACCTGGAAAAATATTTAAGAGTAAAGAAACAGGAAATAATAAAAACAGATATTGTCTACTTTACAAACACAAGCATAAATACGGAATAACTGAATAAACTGTGGAAGTTGAATTATACCAAACTAAGAAGTGCTTGCTCACAGAAATTTGTATCGTAGTATATTTTCACACACAAATAATCTAGAATGATGGTTAGCAATTTTTATCACAAATTTATTGTTCCAATAGGGTAAAGAGTTGAGTTTAGAGTTCAGTTTACTTTATTGATTAGCCCTTGGGCCATATCAAAGTGCAAAGTTCCAGACACAAATTATTACTAAAATCTGATTAAAAACAATTTAAAATGGAATTGGATAAAATACAGTTTAAAATGAAATTGGAATAAAATACAATAATTTAATATATAGATAAATAAAATATGATAAAGTTATATTTTGGTGTCATCCCTACAATCTACCCCAATCAGTCCTATGGGTAAAGATATATGGGTATTAGGTAGTCATAGCTATAGATAGATACACATACACACTCTCAAACCAAGTGCTGGCCATTACACAACAGCTAGCTGTACATTAGATTGTATTTGCTTCATCTCATAATGGTGAGTAGTTTTTATCAATCGCTAAAGAACAAACCAAAGCTACCGGAGACAAATCTAATTAGCAAATTTAAAGCACTCTAAAACTTTCCCAGTTCAAGGAACCTGGCTGCTTTTTAAACTGAGTCTGCTTTTTAAACCTTGTTCAAAAGGGGGAAGGGTGTCTTTACTGGTGTAATGATTTTGCTCCATTTATCCCACCTAGGGAACATCAAAACATACCTCCCTCATAATTATGGTGGATGCTTGCTAAAGATGAAGTAAGCAACAACATTAGTCAATCTTTTCTAGGAGTGAGAAATGTTGAGAAGTTGTGGAATCACGTGGGATTTAAAGTCTCTTCTACCTCGGAAACCGGAGAGGCAGAAAATAAGACAATTTCTGTGTGTATTAACTATCATTTTTGGATCAAGAACTTCATTTGTCTGTTAACAAGCAGCCATAGTCTGCTCTCCTATCTCTATTCAATACTCCTCACTGGTTGCCCTCTAATTTCTTAAAGATAAAGGCTTTTAAAGTTTTTATTTGAGAAGTTAGCTGCTAGGTCAAGGACCCAATTTCATACAAACTCCTACCAGATTATTTGAGGTATGTGTTACTAGGTTTGGCTGATACAATCTGCCATGCCCTAGACGTTTCTATCTCAGAAGTGTAAACTCGTGGAAGCTTAAAGAGCAAGACGACGGGAACAAACATGTTGCCTCAGATTGAAATGGTGTTGTTTACAAAATATGGGCAGCTCAAGCACAATGCCTAGGAAACATCTACATCATACAATGAGTGGTTTACATAGGAATTGTAATGCATCATCCAGGAGGCCTCCCAGGGCCCTTCAAGGGAGATGTGAAATCTGGTCTTCTCTAAAACAGGAACATTCAATTAGATCTGTGCACGGAGATTAGAAGCCTGGGAAGAACAATTTTATAACTAACTTTATCAGACTCGCCTACACAGTATGTTGAAGTACAGGTAGTCCTCGACTTACGACCACAATTGAGTGCAAAATTTCTGTTGTTAAGCGAGACCTTTGTTTAGGTGAGTTTTGCCCCATTTTACGACTTTTCTTGCCACAGTTGTTAAGTGAATCACCGCAGTTGTTACGTTAGTACCACGGTCGCTAAGTGAATCTGGCTTCCCCATTAACTTTGCTCGTCAGAAGGTCGCCAAAGGGGATCGCTTGACTAGCAAGAGACTTCCACCATCACAAATATGGGTCAGTTGCCAAGCACTTGAATTTTGACCATGTGACCACGAGGATACTGCAATGGTTGTGTGAAAAATGGTCACAAGTCACTTTTTTCAGTGCCATTGTAACTTGGAACGGTTACTAAACAAACTGTTGTAAGTCGAGGACTTCCTGCATTTTACGATGTTATTTTATTTAAAACCTGTAAGCCTTGCTTTTTCAAAGAAGAAAAAAAAGAGGGACTAGTGGAATGCATATCGCTATACCTTCACAGCAGTCTTGCCACATCCTGAGATCCACTTTAGGAACTTCAACACAACTTCCGTAGCCATGTGGGAACTCGGCCACTCTAAAAACATCACGTTGCACTCTGGTTATGTTGTCCCCATTGTCACAGAGAACTCTTGCGAGGGACGACTGCTTGATCTGAGTCAACTGAGCTGGAGTAAACACACCTGGGTTCTCATACCATAACCTGTAGTCTCACATGAAGTAAGAATAAATTCTTAGTCAGTATTCAGTGTAACAGAAAAAGGATTCAGTATTAAGAAAAGGAAGGCGTATATTCACATTAACAAAACATTTAAAGTATGGTTATATTTAATGGCAGAATTACTCATTACAATGACTTTCTCTCTCTATGTCATTACGGTTTCTGATAGTCCTGGAAAAAGTGTTCTAAATTATTTTTAAAAACATACCTTTATTTCTAGTTGAGACATGCTTTTTGGCATTATCGGGATAAATCTCAACACATCACAGATAACTCAAATGAGCTGCAAAGCCTCACTATGCCTTCTATCATGCTTTCAATCAGCAAAGCATCAATGTCCATAATGACAATATAATGGCATGTAACAAGGAATCCTTGACAAGAAGAGCTTTGCATGCAAAAGCTTCCTTGTAATCCTAAATCCTGCACACGTTGTGTGGTGGCACAGTGGTTAGAAAGCAGTATTGCAGGCTAATTCTGCTCACTGCCAGGAGTTCGATCCTGACTGGCTCAAGGTCGACTCAGCCTTCCATCCTTCTGAGGTCAGTTAAATGAGGACTCAGATTGTTGGGGAGTAATAGCCTGACTCTGTAAGTCAGAGCACACACTTAGAGTGTGCTGTAAAGCACTGTGAAGCAGTATATCAGTCGAAGTGCTATTGCTAAGTGCTATTGCTATTCACTTCACACAGTAAAACATATACTTCTAAACATTAAGACTTCTCAGCTGCCAATTCCTGTGGCATACTTGTGAAGAAATGGCCCTTCACAAATAATAGAGTGAGTTGCAAAGGGAAGGATTGCTCACTGTTGTTGTAGGTTGTTATCTTCTGACTGGAACTCTTCAAAGTGTAGTTTTATACCAAACTTACCTGTCTCCATCTCGGAGACGTTTAAACTGTGTGCTCAAGAGGCACATCAGTGTAGGTCCCAACCTGCTTCCAGGAACTAGATCTTCTAGTATAAGAGCAGGAAATAAATCTATGTTCAGTGGTGAACCATATAATCTATACAAGAAAAATAAATGATTGCAGATGACCCAAAGTATGAATTCAGTATTATATTGAATTTTAAAAACTACAACTAAAAGATATTATTCTGGATTTGTTGTATCTTTTTGCTCAATTTTTACTTGACACATTTACTATGTGTTAATTTGAAACAGTGCTCATTAGATTTAGTTCTGAATCTACAAAGTTCAAAATTTCTGCACATATTACAGAAAGACTATATTTGAACCTGTGTAGAATGCAACTGTCTTCAAAGATAGAGATTAACTGCATACTGGTAGAAAAAAATAGTAGACTCTCTAGCTTTGTAAAAATGTTTTTAAAAAGGTAAAGAAGCATCAATCTTACACAGCATAAGCCGATTTCCAAAACATGGTTCTGTACACCTGAACGGCTGGTATAGAATATGATATCCAACATAATAAACTTTGGTTGGTGCAAGGAACTTTCTCTGTAGGTAGTTTACTTCATCCAGGAAAACATCTGACAAAATCTGTACACTACCATTCTCCATATGTAAAGCTTGTATACTATATAGCCATCCAAATGTGAACACACTATGAACTGAACTATTTTCCATTTAAAATGTCAGGAAATAATTTGATTTTTTTAAACTTTCAAGAATGACTTTATAATAATATATGGATGTGAGAAATCTTCATGTACAAGACAGTAAGTAACAAAAAAATACACTGGCATAAAAACTGAATTCCTTCAAATCCAGGGAATAATTATGAAAACTAGAGGAAAGAACTACAATGAAGAATGAGTTGATTATCTACATCTCCCGTTGCCCATGAATTAAGGCTCTTTATTTTAGAGTAAATATTTGTTATATGAAAGCTTATGTGAAATTTAGTTCTTACATAGTTAAAAGTAAACAATTGGATGTCTAGATGTTGTTGTTACCAAAACAAAAAAGTTATCTCCAAAAGAGAAGAGTGTCTTCCTCCCAGAGACATTTAAATAACATAAACGTCACAAATTCCTATGCACGGAAGAGGAGGAGGAGGAGGAGGAGGAGGAGGAGGAGGAGAAATAGGCACAAGGAATTTGACCATTCTTTATATGAACCACACTTGCACTGGACATGTGGCAGTTATTAGCATTTTTTCATCACGACTTCTTAGCTGCTCAGTAATAAATTCTACTTAACATAACTTCATGGATTTCTGGCCAACTTAAATGTTTGTCTTCAGCCTTCTGAAAGAAAACTGACAGTTTGTGGACAGAGATATTTATATTCATAGGCCCTCCAACTGCAAATGTTAATATTTCCTAGATCCCTTAGAAAGGTCAAGGACATGTTGGGATGGTGGGGGAGGAGAGCAGCAATTCAACTTCCTCTTCAGGAATTACATGGTTTACTTATTTATCTGTCCAATTTCTAGGCCACCCAACTCCCAAAAGGACTCTGAATTAAACTCCAAACAGGAAAAATGTTATAAAGGAAGGAAAATTGTCCAAGGGAACAGTGATCCCCCCTTCTCACATCAGCCCAAATCTAGAGGGATACATCAGATATGCTACACAAGGCCTGAGGAAAGAGCCATGTTTTTAATGTTAATTTGAAGAAGAGCCGGGTGGAGACCAAACTAATCTCTGGATAGGGACGCTGTTCAGGGGACAGACATTGCAGACCTGGTCCCTGGGTCCCTCTAGGTGATATGTTTAATTACTGGAACCTACTCTGTCTTATCTAGGACAGGCAAATACTGCAGAAAATAGACAGTCCTACAAAGAATTAGGCCAAACAATGTAAGGCTTTATAAGTACCAGTAATAACCAATCTCAAGAAATTTACTGGTAAATAACGCAGCTCAGAAAGCAGAGAAGTTACCTCTTCACTTTATAGTACAGGTAGTCCTTGATTTACAACCATTCATTTAGTGACTGACATTACCATGGTACTGGAAAAAGTAACTTATGACTGATTTTCACACTTACATCCCCATGGTCACATGGTCAAAAATTGGCCTCTTGGAAACTGGCATGTATTTATGATGATTGCAGTGTCCCAGGATCATGTGATCATCTTTTGTGACCTTCTGACAAGAAAAGTCAGTAGGCAAGTCTGATTCACTTAACAACTGTGCTACTAGTTTAACAACTGCAGTGATTTGCTTAACAACTGTGGGAAGGTCATAAAATGGGGCAAAAGTCACTGAACAACTGTTGTTTAACAATGGAAATTTTGTGGTCATAAGTCAAGGACTATCTGTATACGAGAAGATTAAAACCTTCACCGAATATAATAAAATATGGATTTGGATCTCCTTCTGAAATATATGTATGAAACCAATATATGGGACGTTTCACGTATACATCATACAGTTCTGGCATGAATAGCTTCTCCTTTCTGTCAGAACACCTCAATAACTTAACAATAAAAATAGCACTGATATTGGGAGCTTACCGTTTGAGTTTTTCTCTGATTTCAGGATTCTTTATTTCATTTTTTAGATCTTCAAATGTGTGTGTGGAAGACAGATTACAGTAAACTCTAAATTCATGGTATGGTGGGATTCCATGATCTCTCCCTCTCTGAATATTCATCGCAGCCAAATCTAGAGCTACTGCTCGCGCCATGGAGAAAAGTCTCTCCGTCAGTTCAGTGTTCAACAACTGAGAAGTCACACGCATCTTACCAGCAGTGCCAAATAACCCTCGAAGGAGCGGATCGATGCCTCCTTCGTTTACAATCCGGAATGGGGAAAAGAAAGCTTTATGGAGAAAGATATGGCCCTGCGGAATAGTTTCGAAATTCTCGTCCAACCGATAGAGGACAGGGTTGATCAATGTGTGTCCAAACCTAAAAGCTGCAGTTGCAAATTCATTTGTTATGCCAGAATTAATGTTGGGATCATAACCTTTATATTCGCCGAGCATCTTCAAGCCTACCACTCCCAGGATTTTAGGCAGCCAGTGGCTGTAGGTTATATGCTGCATCTCCGCACCAATGATTTTCCGTGTTTCATGATATATTGTATCGCCATCCCAGTGTGGGTTCAGCTTCAGTAATTCAGTAGCAATTCTATTGTGTTCCCGAAACCACAGTGTGTGCATACTGGTGAGTCCCAGCTGTTCATTGGCTCGATGGTCTCCAGCTAAGAAGCAAGGAATTGGGCTCTCGTTCTCGTCCCTCATACACTCTGTTGGAGGGCCAGTCGCAAATGGAAGGAGAGGTTTTCCAGATCTCTGCACAATACCCTGCCTCAGGAGGCCCCTGTGGCTTGCCAAGTCCCTGACCTCTTGCGCTTCGTGCTCTGAACTGCCATATACATTGGATGCATCGATGTACGAGGTCAACTGATTGATCTGTTCTCGTGGGTAGACAGAGTTCATGAGAAGGGAGGTCATGCCACTTCCACACACGGGACTGGACCGTACAAAAAACATGCACCGTGCTCCATTTCTGACCCGAGGATCATTAGGTGGGATCATGATAGAGAAACACGGAGGGTCATTAGTACAAACTGAACTGCAATGCTGACCATCTAAAAATCTGGCTTCGCTTAGGGCAGCCACTGTGGAGTCAAGGTCATGATCCAGGAATTGGCCCCACTGCATTAGCATATGACTGAACTGGTCGTCTGGAGTTATTGTTTCAGTCCCTATTAACGTAGTTGATACCAAACGCGGCATTGGGAGCGTATGTCCATTGTAATGTCGATTGGGTCCGATGCCCCTTGGCAAATTAAAACCATTTTCATAGACTGATTTCAGCAATCGTTCAAAGGCCGTTAGAGAGGCTCCCCACATTGGATGCTGAAGATTATTGCAGGTGCCATCGTGCGTTCTGTACTTCTGATGGTAGCACATGTCTGAACAGTTATTCACACGCCTATGGGCAGTGCAGCCTGACAGGTTAGCGATCAGATTCAAGTACTGCGGGGATACCAGATCATTATAGTGATAGCCTGGAACAGGTGAAAGAGAGAAAAATATGTTATTCATAAAGTAATAAAGGCAGGATAAAAACCAAATCAATCAATCAATGCTATTAAAAGTAATGAAATAAACCTCAAGTACATTTTAATTAGTTTATTAAGCAGACAGGATGACTGGCTAAAGATCACCTTGAACAGGCATTCTGTATTTTAAGGTCTTTTAGTTCTATAGATCATAGAGTAACAGGAAATAAAGAAGAAAAATTAAAAATGTTTTGGTGTGTATGTTAAGTATGGAAGCTGGTATGAAAATGCTGAAGTTTAATTTCCGATGATATCCCGAAAGGCATTACTTAATGCAATCCATTTATTGGTTCAAAGACTATGGCTGATCATTCAAAATTCTTTAACTAGCTGACAGTCAAAGTAAAACGGTGCCCTACAAAATTGCTACTCTGCTAAGACTGTTCAAAAAATGATATGAAATTGGCCAGAAAGCACTGATTCAAAAGTATTTTTGCAGCAAAGATTAATTTCTTGACTGTTAAAGTAAATTACTAGAAGAATGTATTAGGAAGTATTACAAATGTAAAAACTCCTGGACAGAATGCTGCCCTCCCCCACACACACTTTTTAAAAATAGGCGAGATCTTTACTGATCCACATCCTGGAAAAATCTATCTATCATGAGGTAATAAATGGACAGTATTAAACCTGAAATTAGTTTTTGCCAGGATTACTAGTGTATTATCTACTACACATTAACATCAATAATGTCAGTGATTATTTAATAAGGAAATTGTGTTATTTTATATATATTCTTTAAAAAAACTGTTGAGTAGCGCTGCTACAGATGCATTTATTTTGTTTTAAGAAGTCAATATATTCTGACCAATTTGGCTTTTGTATTTGTATATGCAACCATGTGATAAATAGCATAAATGATCTGTTCAGCTGCAGACATCCTTGGGAAGCTTATGTTACTCAATCTGGTGATGTTCCAAATTGACAAAACAGATGCTCACAAATCTTGCACATTTCCTAATCTAGAATCTGAAGTTAAGTTTTAAGTTGTTGTTGTTGTTGTTAGTTGCGAAGTCGTGTCTGACCCATCGCGACCCCATGGACAACGTTCCTCCAGGCCTTC
>JANHJO010001999.1:48560-60227 GCA_032468235.1 Pseudoxyrhopus heterurus | reverse complement strand
AGCCACTCGGTCTTGTCTGGGTTGAGCTTGAGTCTGTTTCTCCCCATCCAGACCCTCACAGCCTCCAGGCACTGGGATATCACATCCACCGCATCACTGGTCCGGTGATTTTTAAATTTAAATTAATTTAATTTAAAAGTTATCTGGTCTCAGAATATCAGAAAGAAAAAAAAATCAGATTAGATTCACTCCAAGATAATGAAATATGATTGCAGATTTTCAGAAACTGTAAAACTCAGCTCCATATTAAAAATAAACCACCACTTAATTTCCACTTAGACTTTCCATTAAAGGTATTAATGTGACACTTTTATAGCATCTAGTTCTTGTTTCTATAGGCACAGATACCACCCATTCAGAGTACAATTTTCATCTGAGTGTTTTGCGCAAGTGTTCATGCTACAGAGGAAAGCGAAGATGAGAAGAATGTTAAAAAAAAAAAACATGATTACTTAGACTTCCATGAGAGGAAGGAACAAAGTATAAAAAAGAGAAAACAATTATTTTTGAAATGTTAGTAGAGAGATCTTCATAGCAAGTGACATAATATAAAAAACCTGTGTACCAGGCACTTCCATTGCACCCAACTCTAATGGGAGAAACATAGAACGAAAGATGGGGAATGTCGACTCACTTTCTACTGTTCTGAAGGCCTTGTTAAATGTCTTTGTACTAATTACTCCCTTTGGGAAAGTTGAAGTCCCAGATTATGAATGATAACACCCTGATGGTACCATACAACCAGAGGCCTATAACTGTGAGCAGTTCCAAAATCTTGTGGTTGTTTTCTTTCGTAAGGAAATGCTCTTCAAAGCAGGAAGCGGGAGAAGATATCATATGTTGGTGCCCCATAGCCAGATGTCGTTGTTTCTTGAAATACATAGAACACTCACATTCCAATTTGGAGATTTGTAGGGATTGGTATTTATATTTATCAATAATTTCTATCTGGAAAGTACAAACATATTCATTTGTTTGTTTGTTTGTGGTGCAGTGGTTAGAGTACAGTAGCGCAGGCTACTTCTGCTGCCTGCCAGCTGCCTGCAGTTCAGCAGTTTGAATCTCACCAGGCTCAAGGTTGACTCAGACTTCCATCCTTCTGACGCTGATAAAAGGAGGACCCAGATTGTTGGGGGCAATATGGTGATTCTGTAAACCCCTTAGAGAGGTCTGTAAAGCACTGTGAAGCAGTATATAAGTCTAAGTGCTATTGCTATTTATTTATTTATTATTTTCTCTTTTAGCACTTTGGGTATCAAGTGAGATACAAAGTTCTGGCTCATGTATTTCTGGCAGCCTCAACCATTATTATTTGATGTTTTTGTAGTGTGCCTTTGACAATCTTCTTCGGGGTCTGCCTTCTTTTTTGGCCTTTTCCTCTTTTTGCATACGCCTTCTATGATGTATGATTATCCATTTACAGGGCTTATATTCCACCTCTGCTTACACATTCCCCAACAGAGTAATCCAGTGAAAAGATATAAATATATATATTTTTAATAAAAAAAATTACAGAATGTCCCATTCCAAGGCACCATTCTCTTCAGGGAACATTCCTCTCATTATTTCACCCCCTGCATGGAGTCGCAATATGAATATAACATGCAAAGAGACTTCTGCTCATCACTTAGGACTGTGATGGTGAACCTATGGCATGCGTGCCCAGAATGGCATGCGGAACCATGTCTCCTGGCATGCCAGCCATCGCCCAGCCCCACCCCCATGCATGCACGCACCCCCTGCCCGTTTTTAGCTTTAAAAAGCCCAAAAAACAGCTGTTTTTCGGGCTTTTTTTAGCTAAAAACCTGGGAGGCGTGCACATGCGCAGGGGGGGCACATTGCATTGTGAGTGGGGGGTATGAGGGGAGATTTTGGCACACAAACTGAAAAAGGTTCGTCATCACTGACTTAGGACATTTGTGTTCTTACCCCCCTGTGCCCCAAATATGCTTTGAAACAAGACTTGGAACAATCTCCAGGAATAAACTGGGGAGATATTGTTCTAGTATCTATATGCATTTAAGGAGCAGTGGAAATGAGTTGTTTTGACAGCACTGGACATTTAAAGTACCAAAACATTAACAAAGTCTATTAGATCTGAAGTTGACAGGGAGAGACCTGTAAAGCACAAGTGGCTAAATTGTAGAGGACTGAAGATGGAAGAAAGCACAATAAAATATGCAGAACCCCAGAGTATCTCTTAGGAAGGATCAGAAATAGATAA
This sequence comes from Pseudoxyrhopus heterurus, assembly GCA_032468235.1. Taxonomy (NCBI): domain Eukaryota; kingdom Metazoa; phylum Chordata; class Lepidosauria; order Squamata; genus Pseudoxyrhopus; species Pseudoxyrhopus heterurus. The sequence continues at coordinate 58,003 of JANHJO010001999.1, read as the reverse complement.
TATTCCTAAACAATATTGGTTTTAAAATGGCTGTCTCTTGAGATAAATGTGATACAACCAGAGTGGTACTTAAGTCAAGTTTGTGGCTGCAATTCTAGGATGAAAGTATCTGTGAAAAGTCCATGTGCAATGAATCAGTCAGCTGCTTACTGTATACAGCATATGCGGGGCGACTTTTAAGAAGATTGAGAAATCACAGAAAGGATATTAACACAATCACATCTGCTAAAATAATATATTTTCTCATGATAGGCGGATTTACATTTATTAGAAATATATATATATATATATAAAGGCAGCAGTTTTTGCAAGCTCCCAGGCTCTTGAAATACAGTACTACTCACTGTACAGACTAATAAGAAGGTTGACATGGTACGAGAATAACAAAGCTGAAAAGAAACCAGGCAAGAAACGACAAACAAAAAATGATTATTCTGATGCCCTGCAAGGATGCCAAAATAGCTTTTGACAAAGGCTTGGTAAACTATTTGTAATATCATGCAATTTGAGTAGGCATCCAGAAAGCAGTGAAAATAATGCCTCTGTCTATTCAAAGCTATAGCCATTCAACAAAATACAGGGATACAGAAATCTGGATTGAACAACTCTCATTTTAAAAGACAACTTTAACCTTCCCGGATGCAACATTTATTAAAATTAAATGAAGCTTGGATTAAATAATCTGAACACTAGCTGCTGCCTAGAATGCTCTAAACTATTAGATTAAAAACCGTTTTAATTTCATTTTCTTGATCGTCAGAGCTGCAGAATAATAATAAAATTCAGAATAAGCAGAACTGCTTGAGCAGGTTGACAGTGAAAAATATCTCTGATTAAAGAGAAGACTATGACTAATGAAGGCGTGTATATATAGTGTATGTGTATCTATATCTACATCTATAAATGACGTAGGTGATAACTCAATTGACAAGAGATGGTTGACATTGAACAAAAATCCAGAATCTCACATTCCTGGGTAGCAATGAAACTTTCCTGTATATTTCTGAAAAGGTTGCTGATAAATATAGTATTTTCTTCTATCTGGACTTCTTTGAGAATTCTTCTGTTTTTGAATCTGGTCCTTATGACATGTTCTATTTCTTGTAACTATATTATCTTTTTCTCTATTTATAGCTAGCTTTTATGGATGCATCCCTCTTAGCTACCTGGAGATATTTATATCTATAAAGTGCATCTATAAATGTAGACAGTTGAATGTCAGCATATACTGTCCAGACATATTACTATTTTCACACTGAAATGAATCTAAGGCAAAACATTCATTTTGGCTAAAGTTTTGCAGAAGCCATGAAATGCATCTTTTTTTCTTATATGAATGCTAAAATGCTGAAGGAGAACATAGAAATAAATTATAAAATTTTATATTTTCCCTCTATTAGGAAATAAGTACATTGAATTGGAGATGGGTAATTTTATTATTTCCGCTCAACCTCTCATGTTACCAATTGCTAATGTGCTTATTTATTTAAGTTAAACCCCACCTTTATGCTCAAGGCAAAAACACTTGTTTAGTCAAGGTAGTTAAGAAGGCAAAACAAAAAAGTTTAAAGATGATGTTAATATTAAAATTAGTTAAAATCCTGCTAAAAGACATGTGCACCAATAAGAAATTCTGGACACTTTTCAAGAATATCCTATCAAGTAGCACCTATGAAAGCAGGATATAACCAGAGATTGGATCTATTACTAAATCTGATCAGCTGAGGTATGGTTACAGATGGTAGGCAAGCTGTAACTGAATAACCATATACCCTTCCATTCATGTCAGACCATTCCACCACTATCTTCACTCACTATGAGTAATTGCTATCCCTTTCCATTGATTTTAAGTCACTCTGCCACCCTCTTTACCAAACTAGATTTGAAAATACCGATGCCTGCTATGGCCTCTGCTAATAAAGGTTTGGAGTAAATTTCAAAAGCTATGGTCTGTATGCTTTCCTATTTCTTTATTTACAATTGTCCCTGGAGCATCAATTATTTTTTGAAGAAAACTGAAAGTTTGCAGTGGGCCTATAATTGCACAGGTGTCCAAAGTTAACTGAAATTTTCTAGAATAGTCATCTAATAACTGCCTCATTTAAGCTTGAGGAAGAATACAACACTTCCTATCAAGAAGGAAGCGCTGATCCCATCTTCAACAAGGCTTTAATTAGCCAGGAGGGGCAAGCAAGCCGGTGATAGCACCCATTTTTCCATATTCTTCAGATCTAGAAGCCAAACATGAATCATCACCCTCAAGATAAAGAGCTGTTCAAATTACATGCCTGTGATCTATCCCAAAATTAATCAAATTTGAAAGGGAACATAAAAACTTTATTCACATATAACAAAATAAGTCACCAACTGTTTTGATTCCCCGCTTCTAATCTCTTAGAGAAAATGATCCCCTCATCTCTTCCCACCCCCAAAAAAAGAGCCAATCCTACAGAAATAACTGAATGAAACATTCCTGGAAAGATATATAACATTGTGGTGGTACAAGGTACCTGTCCACACACTTACAAGCTGTGGTCACTATCAACCATGTAAGACAGGAGTGTCAAACACATGTCGTCATGGTGTTGTCACATGACATAACATGACTTTTTCCCCTTTTGCAAAACTGGGAATGAGTGTGGCCAGCGTGTGAGGCATCCAGCCTGCAGGCCTCGTGGCAGAACTGTCTCTCCGCTCTGCGGCGGTCAAAGAAATGCTGCCAAACCTTTGGCGAATGACTCTTTACTCGGTCAGAACGAAGGAACAGGAACATGCAAATCCAAAATAAAGTTAGCGACAGCGTTCGCTTTACACGTATCCCGCTTTATACCCTGCAACAAGCCAGCAATTACAGTCAGGCAACTGACTGCTTAAAATGCTATTGTAATAAAGCATTCATAGCAATCTGAATTCACCCTGGATGGCAGGCAACATGGAGAGGAATCAACAGGACCCAGTGGTCCAATAAACCAAATAGTTTGTATTCAACAACCATATCTAAGAAGTAGTATAATTAGCATGCTGACCTCATAGGAAGAGATAAATAACAATAAGGTCACCCAGATGGGTTTACCAGAAACATTCCAACGCCATGCTGTAATTTGCATTGCATCTATGTTTTTTTCTTTGTTTTGTCCTTGAAATATTGTGAGCTAAGGGTATATAAAGTGTAGGTCAGCTTTTGTTCAGGCCTGCTCAGCAAGCTGCCAGTGCTTTGCTGGGAGGCTGCAGTACATTGTAGTTGTTTGCATGCCTAATTAATGTGCATTGTATCTTCAAAGTGATTTGGTTGTTTTAAGTAAGCTAGGTTTTGGCAACAACAATATACTTCAGTTTTACACTTCTTGTGTGATGTCCTATGTTCACTTTGTTCTGTGCTCCTAAATTATCTTTTACTGATAAGCAATTTGGCTACATATAATTTAGATTTATTGCTCAGATGCCATAGAAAAACAAATAAAATCTGATACAATTTTATACACAATTACATCTTGACAGTTCTATTGATATGCATATAGACATAAATATAATAAAAGCCAAAGAAAGAGTCAGATTAATTTATTTGATGTCATGTAGATGCTTTGTAAAAGCTTGGAAATTAATAAATTAACACAAGGAAATTCCTAGCTGGCTCTGTTTTGGAATCCAAATGGGAAACTTAACACATATCTACTGGTATACAATAAAACTGCCCAGCATACAATAAATAATTAAATTTAAGTCTAAAACATAAAAAAATATGAAACCTAAATTACTTTCATTAGTAATGTTATGCAGCTCTTTCAAAGGACTTATAAGATTCTAATACATTTAAGAAAAGTAGAGTTCATGTGAAATTAATCTCTGGAAAGAAATGTGTCTAAAGAAAAGCAAAATTTTATTCTTAATCTGTTTTTCTTACATAAAATGTCTTGTATAGAAAACATAAGTTAAAGCACAAAAACTGTAATACAAAACTCCTACCAGTATTATAGGTCATAAATCTTACACTAAGTTAGAATTTGTTCTATGGAAACAGTTATCTCTTGACTGAATTGTTGGATTTTCCCCCCACATAAAATAAGTAAAAATTCACAGTCCATCAATGTCTCACAAAAACTTATCAACTCCTCCACTAGTGTTTTTCCACATGCCTTTATTCATATAAATACTTCATAGGATCTGATCTTGCTCTCTTCTTTCAGAAAGAAATGTTTAAAGGGAATAGAAGAAGACACTTTTGTAGTCATTTTATTTGGAAAACACATTGGTAATAAAATTGTAGGGGTTAAACAGCAGGCTAGAAACCTGGAGAACATGAGTTCAAGCATGCCTTAGGCATTAAGCCAAGTGAGTGACTTTGCGCCAGCCATTCCCACTCAGCCTTAGGAAGCAGGCAAGGACAAATCACTGCCAAAACCTTGTCAAGAAAACTTCAGGGACTGTCAACAGTAATTCAAATGGAAAAAAAAGGAAAAAAAAGATTAAGTGTCCTGAAAAAGAGGTAGCTTTGTAGGATTTGCAACATAATCCATTGTTTACAGACCTCAACTTTTATTCAGATATTAGGATATGGTTCTTCTCTGGTTTGTCTATCCCAGTCATTTTGGTTTCGTCCATTTTCTTTTTCCTGATGTTCATCCTGATAGATTTGAGCAAGTGGATAGTGAAAAGAGAACTTCTCTTGCACCTTATCGCTCGATGTAACAGATTATAATTCTATGTATTTCTATAACATATTCATCGTGCATCCTATCCTTTTGTACTGTGAATTTAAGGCAGTTTCAAGAAAGTCACTGTATCAGATGCTGCAACCTGCTGCATGCAGAAAAATGAGTTACATGGTGTTTGACACACTCAAATATTTTTATGCTTCAATCCAGTCAGGAATCAAATCTCGGCAAATGTAAATATCAGCAGCAAACAGTGGAAGAGAATGAAAAAGTTGCATAGAATGGAAAGAGACATAAAATATGACAGACTGTTATAAATCTTCAATTATGAGATATTTCTGCTATCTTTACAAGGAAAAAAAATGCCTATTGATCAATAGTGATATGGGACGTCCAATGAAGAGAGATGAAAGGCATCAGAGTGTGATAAGAATTATTGGAGAGGTCATATATGTGTTCTGATCTTTAAAAAGAAACAGAAATGAAGGCATGTGAAGAATATTGCTTGATGGAGTTAATATGGGTCCGACAAATAGGCCATGGCAAGATAGATCAGTTCTTGCAATTAACCCAAGGACCAATGAATTGGCTGCTGAGCAGATGGATGTCTCCTGTCAGGATAATCAAGATGCACTGAAAACAATTTCAAAAATGAACCACTTCCATGCTCACAATCACACAGTACCCACTACAGCATTTTTATTTCATATACGTTACAACAGGAGAAATTACACATGACCCCAGTCATGTGATATTGGGTAAACAGGAAAACTGGCATCTAATTTTCCACATGATTACAGAAGATCTGGCTATGTATTATTGGAGGCATCTCCTACATGGTGAGATGCAAGCAACAGTATGTTGGCTTGAAAAGTATGTCTAAGTTTGCCTGCCTAACAATATGAACATGCTTGGGGCACACTGGACAAAGTATGGGAAAATAATGGGGATAGTGGCTGTACTATTAATAGGAATTGTTGCATGCAGCATGAGAGTGATTAAGGCTGGTCATTTAGCTCAATCTTGATTTTTTTTTTTTTAGTATCTTACTTACAAATATCCTACTTATTTATTTATAAACTGCCTCTGAAATGAGGCAGTTTATAAATAAATAAAAGCAAACAAATAATGCTAGTGAAATTCTTAACTGACTAATGCCACAGTGGGTGGCAGAGGTCAATATCTCTGAACCTGTCTCATGATAACCGAAGAATATGCAAGACCATAACTTTTAGGGTAAAAGGCACAAGTGATAAGGAGCATGAATGAAAAGAATGAAAAACAAATATATTATTCTTCTGTGAAACTAAAGGGGAAAGATTTGAAGTAGAACTTGTGAAGTGGAGTTCGTAAATACATGCAAGAAAGTAAGGTGTGGTTTTAATTATAAATCATAAAAAAATCTACACAGAATGTCAGAAAGTATGGATTATGTAATCTAGTTCGTAAGGATTATATGAAAGCAAAAATCCTTGCATTTGTGACTGCATGTTTTACTCTGGTGTGATAATAGAAGAACCAATCATCAATCAATCAATCATCAAAAATCAAATTTGCAGATGATATGAAACTGGCAGCAATAGCCCACACCCCAGAATATACAGTAAACTCAAGATCAAGATGGTTCTCAACAGACTTGAACACTGGGCCCTATCCAATAAAATGAAATTCAATGTAGAGAAAAGTAAGGTGTTATACTTAGGCAAGAAAAATAAAATGTACAGGTCCAGATTAGGTGAAAACTGGATCAATAACAGTCACTGTAAGCAAGATCTTGAAGACCTTAAATATGAGGCAACAGTGTAAGGTAGCAGCCAAAAAAGCCAATGCACCAGAAGGCAAGATGAGAAATAATGGATGGAAACTAATCAAGGAGAGAAACAATCTAGAACTAAGGAGAAGTTTCCTAACCATGAGAACAATTAACCAATGGAATGGCTCGAATTCAGAAGTTGTGAGTGCTCCAGCACTGGGTTTTTTTTAAGAAGAGCATGGATAGCCATTTGTCTGGAGTGGCCTAGGGAATGAGTCCCCAACCCCGGGGTTGTGGCCCACTACTGGTCCAAGGCCTTTTTGGAATTGGGCAGCATGAGTAGCTGGCTGGAGCATGTTTGTGTGTGTACAGCTCAATTTGTGCAAACAGTGAACCAGTGGGTGCTCACGCATGTGTGAGCCAGCCTGCTACTCATGCAAGTTGAGATGTGCACATGCATGCCGGCCTGCCACTCACATGCCCAATTCCCCTCTCTTCCCCAACCAGGGCGCCAAGCCACAAAGGTTGGGGACCGCTGGCCTAGGGTTCTCCTTATGCAGGGGTTGAACTAGAAGACCTCCAAGGTCCTTTCCAAGTCTGTTATTCTGAACCAGGGAAATAGTCCCTTTGGGAATATTTTGCAGTATTCTGAATAAAATGCAGGCCAGGTGGAGAAAATGTTCTGTTAAGTAGAAATGAAGTGACAGCTAAAAAAAGAAAAGTGATAGGTCTTTTTGGAGCCTAAAGAAGGAATAAGAATTGCAACTGTTTAGTGAATATCCGCTTAGAGAAAATGCTTTTTTAAATACATAATTTAAACATGTCTATCCATTCATACCAGCATAATAGCAAAAGAATAGATAAAATTCTTAAAGAATTATCTTCCAAAATGAATGGCGAGTGGATGTAAGGTAAAAAGAGGAGGAAGCTACCTGGAACAAAATAAAAAGAATCACATTACAAAGAGCCTTGGCAAAGTGGGGATTTAACATAATCCAGACTATAAAAATGTGTTTAGTGGAATGAAAATATGAAATAGGGTATATATGAATTAAAAGGCATGTGTAGGAGAATGATTGCTGCAAAAAGAAATATTGAAGGCTTTATGCCAGGCATGGGGTGCATTGATCAAATTTTTGCTCTTCAGCAGGTCATTAAGAAATGTATGAATGTGAGAAGGAAGGTTAATTGTACATTTGGTGGTTTAGAGAAAACATATGATCAAGTGAGTAGAGTTGAATAATGGAATATTTTATGCAAATATGGAGTTGCTGCATGCAGCCAAAGCACTATATGTGTAATAACATGCAGAGTATATTGTGCATGATTCAGCACCAAGCAAGGTAAAAAATGTGTGATATTCTCTTGTTGGTTTAATGTATTTTTGCAAAAAAATGTATCAAAAATGTTCATGGTGATGATAGAGATATGCTGATCAGGGATGGGAACGCACATATACGTTTATATAGAAAGGATGCTATGTTACTGACTGATAGCAGAAATAATCTGTAGGAAATGTTAGACTGACTGTATGACACAATGAATAACAGACACAGGAAAATTAACATACTAAAGAACAAGGGAGTTGTATTTAATAGAGAAAATGGAACGAACAATTGCAAGTCATAAGGAAATGTCAAAAACAAAGAAACAAAAATGCAGCAAGTAAATGGTTTCCTTGGTAACCCATTTATTAAAGATGGGGAAAAGGATGGAGAATTTTTTAAATGTGCAGATGCTGAGGGAAAGGGAGTGGGTAATGCGATTGGATGCAAGGAGTGAATGTTTGTCAAACATAGTTAAGAGTGCTCTTCTGCCAACTTCGTTATAATGAAGTGAGCTTTAGGTATGTCAGGAGGAACATAAAAATAATTTGCATGAAGTGGGAATGGAGTAGTTAAGTGCTTGTAGTAAAATACAAGAGATAGATATATATTCATTCCTCCATGACTCCTGAATGCAATCATTGAGTAACCAGTGTGTAGAAGCACATTGAGGTGGCTGACCTGACTCTTATTAGAGATAATGAGTAACAATCAAACTGCAAAACAGATATATTGTATGCAGGATATATTTATGAAAGGGTTCAAAGGAAGAGGAAATCCAAGAGAGCTGGGGCTGGATGAAGTTGCTAAGAGCTTAAGAAGACATGGCAATGTATGAATTGGAACGTGGATATAGTGCAACGATAACTTGCAAAGATAGAAGGACATGGAGAGATATTAAGGAAGTAGGCACAAATTAGATATATCAATCTTTTTTTTACTCTTATTTTATGTGTTTAATTTCCTCCTCACTGTTGCTTATCCCAAAAGGAAAACATGTTCTGGAATATATATAAAATTGGTAGGCTTAGTCTTAAAATATAAGAACTGGTTATAGTTTTAATATATGTAGGATATATGAAAGGGTTCAGAGGAAGGGGAAGTCTAAGCAAGTTGAGGCTGGCTTGAATTGATGAGATCTTCAAAAAGAGAGCTTAAGAAGACAATCCAACAATAAATCGGTGTGTATATATTATTAATTATTATTTTATTTCTATCCCAACTTTACTATTTTTAAAAATAATTCAAGGCAGCAAACATGTCCAACAAACCTTCCTTCTTCTATTTTCCCCATAACAACAACCCTCTGATGTGGGTTGGGTTGAAAGAGTGGGATTGGTCCAAGGTCACCCAGCCAGCCTTCATATCTAAGGTGGGACTAGAATGCACAGTCTCTTGATTTCTAGGTCAGCACCTTCATCACTACGTCAAACTGGCTCTGTGGTACAAGTAACAATTTGCGCAGATAGAATAATATGGAGAGATATAAATGGAGCAGGTGTAAATTAGATTTATCAACCTTTTTTTTTTACTCTTAATTCATGTTTTTAATGTCTTGTTCATCATTTCTTAACTTTTTCTGCACTTTAAATAATGGTGTTTATCCCAAAAGGAAAATATGTGCTGATATGTACACACACACACACACACATCTATCTATCTATCTATCTATCTATCTATCTATCTATCTATCTATCTATCTATCTATCTATC
>JANHJO010001999.1:18708-30498 GCA_032468235.1 Pseudoxyrhopus heterurus | reverse complement strand
AATAAAAGAAGAGTCATATAATAAATATAATAAAATCACCCCCCACCCCCCGACAGCACCTCACATGAGCCATTTAATGGGCTCCATCCTGCACTGGGTTCCCAGGGCCACTGGCAGAACCAGGTGTATCTTCAGCACCTTCCGGAAGAGTGCTATAGTGGGGGCCACTCTAATCTCTGGGGGGATGATGTTCCAGAAAGAGGGGGCCACCATGGAGAAGGCCCTTCTTCTGGGTCCCACCAGGTGTATCTCCCTAGGGGATGGGACCCGCAACATTCCCTGCCTCCCCACTCTGATGGGTCAGGTAGATGTGACCGGCAAGAGACGGTCCCTCAACTATAATTGTTTAACTCAAGTATAATCCCTAGGGAGTCCCTAGGGAGTTGGGCGGCATACAAATATGAAAAATAAATACCTAAATAAAATAAGGCCAATCCATAAAGTATGGGTTACAAACCACTGAAGTTGGGTTCAGATATCATCCAGAACCAAAGCCAAAGAAACTACACTGACTTAATTTTATGTATGAAGTTTGCTCAAATGGACAATTTCAGGTTTTATTAACTGACTGACTTCAGTTACACCGTGTTCTGCAACAAGTTTTCAAAGAACAGAACAGATTTTCACATCCCAATGTTATTCCCCGATTCTTTTAATTGCTGAATATACACAAAACATAGCTTGTCTAATTCTGATATTAAACTGTGAAGGAAGGAATGCACGAGGGAGAATGAGAATGAGAAGCTAAGGCTTGTACAGCTAATAATAATCTATGGCTTCATGTCATATTGGGGAAAAATGATCTCAATTCTCTTAGAATTTAATTCATAAATGAAATGAAATGCATCTTGAGGTTCAAAAACTTCAAGTTTGAAAAAAAGAAAACAGTCCCAACACATTCAGCATCCCTACTGTTCTAGAAAATCAGAAGGGGTAAACCATGACATCCTTACCTTTGCAACAATTACTTCCTTCTTCAAAATTTTCATGGCATAATAGCGTCCAGTTGCTTTCTCTTTCACCAGAATGACCTTTCCAAAAGTACCTTTTCCCAGGAGCTTAAGATACTCAAATTCATTCATAGTCTGTTGAAGACAGGTTTAAAATGTTATAGGCCAATTAAAAAGTAAATGAAGGAAAATAACTGACAACTTAGACAGATCAACCAGTTCTCTTATCACATGAATCCAGGATTTTCAAAAGAAGGATAAATCATAGTGGCTGAATTTGCACATTATGCTAAAAACCAAAAATAAACTGAACAAATCATGGGTTAAAAGGATGAACGAACCCAGATACTCTATGCCACGGGTGTCAAACTCACGACATCACATTGCTGTCATGTGACGTTTTCCCCCTTTGCGGAGCTGGGGTGGGCGTGGCCTGCGTGTGACACATCCAGCCTGCGGGCTACCAGTTTGACACCCGTGCTTTATGCATTTATATACAGATGTAAATAAATTCCTTACTAACTATATTCCAGAATTATCTGAATGAACAACTGTTTCAATGTATGTCACGATCTAAGGCGATGTTTCTCAACTTCAACAATTTTAAGCTGTGTGGACATTTAACTCCCAGAATGCTGCTGGCTGGGGAATTCTGGGAATTGATGTTCATACAGCCTGAATTTTCTGAGTTTGAGAAACACTGATCATTAATTCATTGAGTAAATAAATTAAACTTTCCTATTTGCTACAGTAAATGTAACAAATCTAGTACCCTGGGTAAGCTACAGATTACAATTTAATACCAATAGCACTTAGACTTATATACTACTCCACTTCTGAGCAGTTTACAAATGTCAACATATTGCCTCCAACAATCTAAGTCCTCATTTTACTGAACTTGGAAGGATGGAAGGCTGAGTCAACCCTGAGCCAGCCAATTGGGATTGAAATACTTCATTCTAACCACTGTGGCACCAGGGCTCTTTAATTTACACTTAATTTACATTAAGATATACCTGCCTTACAGTCTAAAATACAGATATGGTTAAGGATAATTCAATTTCCAGCCTTCTGGATATTTCCCTGCCTGTTGTAAAATTTTATTAGAAAGTACGGTATCCAACCATATAATTTGTCCCTCACCTCTACAGGAGCTAGGCACTACTCCTTTAACTTTTCAACAAGAAACTCACCCACTGTTTGCCTCTCAGCGCCCGGTTAGATCGCACAGGGTTGGCCTCCTGCGGGTCCCATCAGCCAAACAATGTTGGCTGGCGGGCCCGCGGGGTAGGGCCTTCTCTGTAGCGGCTCCGACTCTGTGGAACAACCTTCCCCCAGAAATTAGGACCATATCCAGTCTCCTGCCCTTCCGTAAGGTGCTGAAGACCTGGTTGTGCCAGCAGGCTTGGGATTGAAGCAAATGGTGTGTGAATGTGTATTTTAACTTGTTTTTATGTAATATTTTTTATATGTTTTCTATATGTTTTTATTCTGTACACCGCCCTGAGCCCCTCGGGAGAGGGAGGTATATAAATTTGTTAAAAATAAATAAATAAATATGTGTGCATCCAAACAGCATACCTTTTTGCAATTGACTGATGGAAATTTTGTCAATAAGCAGATTTCTAAGTCCCATCCAATATTTTTTGGTACAGTAACCAGTGTACTCATAACCACTGGGACCACCATAGCTGGTTGATACCATAATCTTTCAACTTTCAGATCTTGATACTTTTATGATGTTCTTCAATTCTTTGTCTTCTTTTCTAATATCCCTTGGTATTGCCACATCATATTTTTTTTCTTTTCAACCACAATTATATCTGGTGTGACTTTACCAGTCTATCTTTGAAAATCCCACATAGTTTAACCTGCTCATTTTCATCTACTTTTTGAACCCTTCCCACTGATTTTTCATTACTGGTACATGATATTTCTTTTTACTGATATTCCATGAATCGTTTTAGTAAGTTTACTATGTCATCCTTTACAATCAGTTTATGGTACATGGTTTACTATTTCTTCTACCTCTTTGCACAATCTGAACTTTGAATCATTTGATAATTTTTGAATTCTGGCTTTCATTGCATTAATCTGAATAGCTTGCTCTTGAGAGGCAAAATCAAGCCTTCAGTTTCTTTTTTAATATTCCATTTGTAAACCATTCCCAGATTTTATCTTTGTTTTTTTTTCTTTTTTCTACTTTCCTTTCATTTTTTGGTAGATATTGACCATGCAATGCTTTTCTTTGTCAGAATTCTGTTCTTGTTTCTATTACATTATTATTTTAATTGGAAAATGCCAGAAAAAGATTCCATTACAAAATTCTAGTGCATTAAAGAAAAGCAAGCACATCTTCTCTGTTAAGAATAATAACAGAATAGTGCAAAGAATAATAACAGAATAGTGCAGTGGGAGGGTAGGTATTTCATTTTAGCCATGTATGAATTTGATAGGGACACTGGCATCCACCACCTTTCTCTTCCTTTGCATTTTCTGTATTTAATAGTTATGTATCAGACATAACATGCACTTATTTCTAATATTCATGCAAATTAGATTGTAGTATATGTAACTGATTTGCATATGTAAAATTTGTAATACTGTATGTAGTAATATCTACTACATACAGTATACTACATTTACATGTAGTAAAATCTGTTTTTTCAATTTAATAGTCTTACATGAAATTTGGTACATGGAATGAGTGATATAACTATTAAAATCACATTTCTACTACATTCCAGAAGGCTGAGTCCTCTCGGCTCCCAACTAACTGTATGTTTCCATCCCTCCATTGATAGAAAAAGATCATTCAATTGGTAAGCTTCTGAGTATACTCGGATTATTTTTCTGGGTTTAAATCTAGGATGTTTCTTTTAGTGTGAATTTTAAAACATTGGAGGTTGCTGTAAAATGATTCAAAGCACTCAAGAGCTTTATTAACAAATCAATTTCTCCTAAAATGCAGTGCAGTTAATGTACAAAAATATATACAAAGAAATTAAAAACGCAACACTGACAGGCCTGACTATGACTGATAAGGAGAGCTGAAATACAGCTTCATGTATTTTGAACATCTTACCAGTACGCTCACCTTTTTTTTCTTCTGAGGGATAAAAGTACCTCTGTTCAAGGACAAAGAGTTCAGAGTTTTTTCAGTTCACAAATTTGGAATAGACAAGCATAGTCTAGTTAAATGCATCTTGCTTGAGGCAGAGCTGGCCCTGTGTGAATATTCACAACTCCTACGGTTTCATAGACAACCAGGCTAAACTGCGTCTGCTTTACAAGGACAGCTCTGGGTTTTGATAAATAGGTACCACTGAGGCCTAGGTGATAGGACAACCTTTTTGCAATTTCCTAGATTCAAAAACCACAATAATGCTTTCATTGAATTGCACTAGGCTCCTGCAATGTAAAAGAGAGAGCCTGAGAAGTTGATCTTATAGAATTGTTTACTTAGAAATTCCTGGACGACTCTAGACAAAGCTGATGAGTTTCCCCCAAGCCAGATGCTTCTTATTTCTCTATAACTGAGGAATGAAAAATCACTAAGTTGGGCAAGGGTTCATTCTACCACTCCATTTTGGCTCACCAATTTCATCGTCTCTTCAGTCCTGAAATGAACAAGAAGAAAGATGCTTTTGTCACTTCTTCAGAGGTGCTATTTAGCCAGTTCCGACAGGTTCCAGAGAACCAGTAGTGATAATTCGGAGAACTGGCAAATACCACCTCTGATTGGCTGACCGTGGCAAATGCCACCTCTGATTGGCTGACTGCATAGCCATGCCCACCAAGCCACACCCACAGAACCAGTAGTAAAAAAATTTGAATCCCACCACTGCACTTCTTCTACTAATGCTGCATGTTCCTCACTTGCAAGAATCCATAAGTCGTAACTTAAAATTGAAGCTAATTGGTTGCATTTGTGTCCATTCACTGATGGAACAGTATCTATCAGTAGAAAAGACTAAGGAATCATTAATTTCCTATACTCTTTCCCTCAAGCCTCCATCTGCTGCAAAGGACTTGATGGAGTTTTGAGACTGAAGCTGTTGATGTAATGACTCAGTACCTAGAGACTGTTCCGGTATAGATGGGGAGAAATAGTCTTTGGCTCAATCCTAAATGGCTGTGGCTGTTTGGGATCTCTGGGTTGGGGATTTTCCACCATTGGACTTGGATGAGATTGTACTTTCTCATTCAAGATTGGAGCTTCGTCTTAAACTTGTAGCTATTACTCAAAGAGCAGATGATAGCTGTGGCCAGGAAGTCCTTTGTATGGTATGTCTGGTGCCCTGGGAATATTAGAAAATGTTTCACTTTTGGACCTATTTTTGATTTCAATCCTACACAGTTTCTTTGGTATGTAGCTGACATTTGGGAATTACAAACAACCTTTAGCAGTCTCTGGCAACAAACCTGGGCAGACTGCGTGTTATGACATACTTTCTAAATGTAGATTTCACTTGTTAATCCCATAAATGAGCACGTTTTTATAAAATATTTTGATGAAATGAAATAGGGAATGCCAAGAAAAATCCAGCAAATGATATGAGTCACCATTTACACAAAACTTTTGAAACATCTACTAGTTTTAGACCATATGGATTGAAAAAGCAAAAGAATTTCCTGATTCAAATGTTTTGAAAGTACATAAAATTGAAAATGTGGAACTTATGAATCAGCCTCTATCTTTTTTATTTGGCATGAAGAAACAAGCAATACTGAAGATAAAGCAAAGAAACTAAAGATTAATTGTAATCTTTAGTTCCTTTTAGCACCCCCTTGTGTTAAATATTTAAGTCTCATCATATGTTTTTTTAGAAATAATTCAAAATAATTCAAAATTTTCCCATAAGGATTCCTTATAATTAATTCCAAAATCATATTTCAAATTTATCCATAGTCCATTTGTAACTTTTTAAACACAGAATTTTGATTACTTTTTGCTGGTCATTTTTTTTTTAAAATAGTTCTTAAATTTATATTTAATACTTCTTTCACTAAGAATTGAAAGAAACTGTTCTGTGTTTTCAGACTTGTTGAACCAAAGTTATCTAATAAATTAAGAGCAATTAACAAGCAATTTACAAAAGTGATCAGAAAAGGAAATATACAAACCCAGAGTATTTTTGAAGGCATTGACCATGATTTGAACAAAAAGATGGCTGAATTATCTCAGCTACCAGAGCAATAAACCTACAGAGACCTCTGTCTTGTGGTATACACATAAGAAGCAACTGTCTGGAGCAATTTTGGGCAATCTCAAGTTCTCTCCTTGTCCATAGAGGAGGTATGAAGAGCTAATCCACTTACCAGCTCTTCATTCTACTGCAGTTCTGATTTTTGTGGTGTTATTTTCAGTCCACCATTTCTTCACCTGAAGTCAATACGTGCCAATTCTTGAATATGTTTGGTGTCTTGATTTGAAAAATAGAGTCCCTAGCTTCTGCACATTTGGCTTCTTCATGCATCCATCAAAGCCAACAGAACTATAAATTGCAAAAAAAAAAAATTCCTCGGAGCGTTTGTCCTTTTTATCTCTTGGGAAGATTTGTCTAAATTTGGGAGTAACATTCCATTCATGTTTTCAATAATAATTATTTTACCATTTGTAATTTATATAAGCTTTTGGAAAAATATTTGATTAAATTGTCCCTTGTTCCTATCTGGGGCTTAAATGGAAGCCAATATTAAAGTTTTCCCTTGCTTGAATTTCAGAATTAGATTCTGCTCTAATAAGGAATTTATATAGTGTAGGTTATTTTGAACTATTATTTATGGAATTTTGTGGATTTTTTTTTAAAATACCAGGTGCCAAGTATCCTAAAAATGAAGATTCTCTGAGATAGTGAACTATATACCTATTGACCTGCAGAGATCATTATTATCCTGATCAGGCATACCCAAATCATTCCATTCCAGCAAGAATGAAAAAGCAGATTCCCATTTATTTGAGACATAAACTAGACATCATAGAGAAAGTGTACTGTAATTTATATCTTATGCATTGGGCAATGACATCAGAACATATGGCCCTACTCTATGCCTTGAACTACTAGGATGAGAAGCAAAATACATAGTGCCATGATGGTACCAAATATTATCAGAATCAAACAAGTCTGCCTGTATTCCATTAAATGCCTTTCTATTCTTCAGCATGGTTTACACATGTTTTCTAAGTAAGAATCATTAAATTGAGTCCATTGACTGATTTCTGGCTTTAGCTTATAACTATGGAGGTGCTGCAGCATCTGGATGTTGATGCTTTTATTCCTACAATAAAATAATTTCATTTCTTTTATTAATCTTTTTTCCTTTCTCAAGCCAGTAGAATTTTTTCTTGTGAATTTCCACTAGAAAAATCTTTTAATCTTTTCCCACTCTTCCAATACAGCTATCATGGACATCAATTTTAAAATAATTTTTAAAAAGTTGAGGAATCAATTAAACTATTCTTTGCTTAAGACTTTGTAGATATTTCTTCCCTAACATGAAATCCTTTAGAGGGATGTGGCAAAATAAATCATGAAATCTATCAACTACTGTTTTTACTTAGCTTTTTCTTGGAGTGGAAAGGAAGACTAACACAAATAATTCTGTCAGTTATTTCTAAAGGTAGATATCATAGCTTTAGTTCTTACCTATGACTGAATTCATTATAAACATTAAGATTTAAATTATTCAGTTCTTTGATGTTTTCTTTTACTACACTTACAGATTATCTATAACAACCATTTGGGTAATCATAAATTAATGCAAAAAATGAAAGAATATGCAACCAACTCTCTCCATATATTTTGTTGAATGAAACTAAGGATTTGACATATAAAAGAGTATTGGATGCATCCATAAATTGTGCTAAAACACACTATTAAGCATGAATCAGATGCTTTGATTAGTAAATTATAGTTTATGCTTCTTATGTTATATGTGACCACAGCCACAGCCACTTTCAATACACTTTGCCCAATATAAATGTTAATGTTTCTCATAAAATAATAACCACAAAAACTGTAATTATACTTTAGGGCTGGGGGAGGGGGAAGCCAGCATTCTTTGTTTTTACATTCATCCTGATGTGAAGGCAAATAAATAGCTTAGCTTCTGGAAAGATTATATCTACACACATTCCGACAGAGAGAAGTTCCCAGAGGATGGGCTCCAACATAAGTCTGAAAGCTCAGAAGATTAAACCTCTGGTCCCAGTGACTGATCCAAATTGGATCCTACAATATTATCCTGGGACACATATATTTCCCATCATTTGTAAGATGTTTCCTATTTAAAATCCTTATTTTATATAAATCCTCCACTTTCTCTCCGTCCCTCCTTCCCCCCTCTCTCTTTCTGTCCCCCCTCTCTCTATTGTTTAAATCTAATCTATTTCATAAATACTTTATGTAGCATAGCTCTTTATGAACACAATAATTACAAATGTTCCCAATGAATATGATGATATACCTTTACCATAGTGTGGCGGCATGGATAAATAATACAATTTTCTTCTATTACAATATTAGAAAGTAGGATCACCCAATAAACTGTGTTGGGATACATACATACATATAAACTTAAGCAACTCCTTTTCATGATAGGCAAGATGTGTCTAGTTCACAGAAAAATAACAATAAAAAGGTTAGTGTTCTCTTTTTGATTTCATAAATATCTCAGGAACTTCTGTTTCCCCAAAAAACATGGGAGAACATTGGATGAGCTAGCCAGATGAGTTCTTCATGTGTGCTTGACATAAGTGGTCTTATAAAATGAAGTCCAACATAGATTCACTTTAATACAAAAATGGCTAAGGAATGGATGAGTTGGTCATTTGATATCATTCATCTACCGACTCTCCAAAATCCAAATGTTGTTGTCAGCTTTAGAAGTTTCTTTGGAATGCTGACAGTTGTCTTCGTTATAGACAAATCCTATCAATGCTTATTTAAAACTTGTGTATACTATAACCCTTATATTTGTCTGTGTTCATTGGTTTTTGCCAATGGCTGCTTCCTTTGCACTTGGGACACTTGCTTAACTCTCTTCAGTAAGATGTGGAGAAGAAAGAAATAGCAAGCAACAGAGGCAATAGAAAAAGCAACAGCCAAGAATTTCACCCAGGATTTGATCTAAGGATGTATTTAAAAGTTCAGGCCAGTTGTAGAATCTGCCTGACAAGCATCACATCAATATCTCCTTGGTTTTACAATTGTGCCAACATCTCCATGATGCTGAAATAACTTTTGAAGATTTGAGCAATTTATATTAATCCTTGACCTCAATACCAAACTCACTCTGAATTGAGCCATTAAAGAGTTTGCCCAATAGAGATAACTACATCAGGCCTCCTACTGTTTTCATATAACCTTAGTGGGGGTTTTTTCTACTAAAACCAATCTCAGTCAGACAGGCTATTTTCTTGATATCAGTTCTTTGATCAGAGGCAGCCAGTACTTATAATCTTCCAAGAAATATGTTCTTGTTAGATTTCCAAGCACATTTTGAACTCCCAAGAGTTTTGGATAGTTGAGATAAAGTTTTAATAAGAATCAACATGGCTGGTATGGGTGCCTATTGGAAAAGAGATGGGTCTCAGGACCCTTTGATGGTTTTGAATTTTGTGTGAAGGGGTAAAAAAAGAAAATGTTGCAGTTTTGTTTGCTTTTTGTGACAGATACCATAAGAACTAACATGAGATTGTTAATTATGATCCAAGTTCTCTTCTAAGTCTGTAAGTAGGCTTTCTGTTAAATTTCTGCATTAGATTTTCTAAATAAATCATCATGTAGGCCAACCAATTTTTCCAATTTTCCCTTTTCTCCTCATTATTTTTTCCATCTTTAACTGAACAATGAATGACAGTTTGCAGAACAAATTAGAAAGAGGCTTCATTCTGGGGCATATTGAAATGTTCAGATATCACTATAAATGTGATGGATATTAACTGGGAAAAAAATCACAAGTGCTGAACCTATAAGGGCATTGTAACACAGCATAGACTTTCATACAAAAAGTCTTTAGATCTATCTTTGGTAGGTCCGAAAAGACCGAAAAAAGCTCTCTCTAAAATCCTGATTAGGAATTCTTTTTAAAGTTTATTCTGATTATAAGCTTAACAACAGGAAGTTTCATTTTGAGAAGAAGAGATTCAGTGGTAAAAAGTCCCCAGAATGAAACATTTAGAGCATTGTTTTGTATTTTTTTTATTCATGGCTCACGGAAGAAAAACTCAGCAGAATATTGTTGGAGATGCTTTAGGCTTCTCTTTGTGAGTGGGTGTCAGTAAGCTTCAAAATGTCTAGAAAGACATTCAGCCCAAGGCCTAAACTTTCAGATGCTGTGTTCAAACATACATCCAAGCATAAAGTCAACATTATGAGATTTCATTGTTTCAGCATAAACTTTAAATTTAAATTCAAAAAACTTTAATTTTACAATATTTCTGATGCAGGAAAGACTGACTAGGGTTAGCTGAGTATTAAACACAGATTTACCTTGCCTTAGTCCATTTACTCAGAGCATTGTCTCCTTTACATTTTGGTGTTTATATTTGTTATATAGTGTTAGCCACTTTCTTCTTTAAATGGTCAGATAATAATACATACTTTTCTTCGGAATGTTGACTGTTAAGGGGTCATTATTTCCTAGATTTCAACAAAATGTTTCTTATATGGTCAAAAATGCTATATGAATTCTCAATTCTGGGGTGTCCAGAACATTTGATCTTGAAGACAAGAAAAGATTTCAAATTATAAAACAAAGGCAGGAAGATCTTTCTGAGCTTGACGTAAGAGTATAATGTGAGTTTGTTCCCACAGCGGCTCCCTGTAACACTCAGTGTAACAGTCTTAGAAATAGGAGGCCTCTAGTTAAACAATTAAGGGTAATAAAACCCCAGGTAATGACTGTATTTCCATTGAAGTTATTTAGAGCAATTTGGAGTGGTGGACCCCTGTGTCGGTCTCCCTATTTATATTTATAGATATTAAACCCCTGATTGCAAAGCAGGGGGGCCTAATTCTGATAGTTCCAATCAATAAAAAAGGCAACTGGGATTAGCTTGCTAATTACAAGCCCATTAGCCTCCTTTAGCATAATTTGCACATTGTCAGCTAGGCATTATTATAAAACAAAACTTTTAGAGTCGGTCAAGTCAGAAAACATCCTAGCAAGGAGGCTTTCGAGCTAGGTAATTAATTTTATATCACACTTTTATTAGCATCTTGTCAGAAAATATAGTTTAGGCCAGGGGTGTCAAACTGGCAGCCCATGGGCCAGATGCATCATGCACAGGCCACACCCACCCTAGTTCCACAAATGTGAAAAACATCGCAAAATGTCATGTGACAGCAACGTGATGCCGCGGGTTTGACACCCATGCTTTAGGCCAATATCTCATTACATGTGAATTTTATTAATTTTATATTTGTGTTGGTCCTTATTTCTAGATGTAAACCATGGTGTAAACTTAAGAACTCTATAGACTCCCTTTTTTCCAAGCTGGCTAAATATTAAACCCAAATAATGGTTCCAAAACTCAGAAAAGTCCTACCATTTAGGATAGTCATCCCTTTTGGAAGAGAGATTCCTCTCTACCCATATCACTCATGAACATTGGGAACCTGTTGGGAACTTTTACAAACTCTGCATTTGACTTTTGATCATTGTTGACAAGTGATGTAGCCTTCTGAGTTTAAGGTAGATTTTCCCAGCCCTTTCTGAGTTTGGTGAATAGGCAAAGCAAACACTGTCACTCAGCTACACCTGTGACAAGTCATTCTCAACCCACGTCTTTCACAAGTGCATTTCAATATCAAACCAAACAATACAGTAATTA
>JANHJO010001996.1:142430-158031 GCA_032468235.1 Pseudoxyrhopus heterurus | reverse complement strand
AGGCATTTTTTTTTCCTTTTCCTTTTTTTCCCTTTTTTTGCAAGACTGCATAGCTCAGCTGAAGGACTCGGGGCAGTCGGAGAAACTTCAGAAGAAAGATAAAACGAAGTTTTGGAGGGGAGTCCCAGCAAGTTCTGGGCGCTGTTTGGCGAAAGCCCTTTCTGCAAAGTTAAGGTAAGCCCTTCCTTAGTCTCCTTTGCTTTTAGTTCTTCAGCTCTTATTTGTTGCACCAGCCTAAAAACCAATTGCAAATGGAAACTTTTTTTTAACGGATCCAGATGTGGAGGGCTCACCATATTTGCTTTTGGAATCGATTTCCAAAAGGGCAAAACGCAGCATTTGCAAAGATTTAAATGCTTCATTTTCCGTCAATTTCTTTCTTTCACTGATTTCCAAAGAGCATCTCCAGATAAAGCGGAGTTATAAAGCCCTTGTTTCAGGGGCTGAACTTCAAAAGTGTGAAAGAGAAATGGGGACAAACCTGAACCTTACTGAAAGTAAGATCTTCAGTGCCCTAAACTGAAATTAGGACATGGGAGTCATTGGGCTGAAGGTTCAGGTTTGTCCCCATTTCTCTTTCAGACTTTTTCTCTTGTTCGTGTCCATCCAATGGAATACAGTGGCTAGCATTTGAAACATAAATTGTTTACAACATCCTAGGGACTCAAAAAAGAAAGAAAAAAGTCTATTGGTTTGCCTGAGGATGGGAGAAAGCATCTCCCTGTGTCCTGTTTATCATCCTTTTTTGTAATAGCTTTAAGCTCAGATTTCAAGAGTACTAATACTGTACTGGTTTTACTTTCATTAGTTAAAGATGAACTCCATGATGTGTGAAAACAGCTTTCTGGAGAGCCAAACATCAAAAATGTGAAAAGGGATGATATAATAGTCTGTTCTCAGAATATTGTTGATCATTGCAGAAGAGAAAACTTTTAGCATAGTTGCTATTACAGCAACATCTCCTGGAAAGATAGAAATGGCTAGTTATCCTTTCCCATGCTTCAGGCATCTTCTGTATCACCTGTTACTTAATTTTTCTCCTTTATAGACAATGTTGGCATTTATGTCTCAAGAAAAATAAATTGAATTCAAAACTTTCTGAGAGGGGATGCCCTGGGTACAAGTTCAAAATATCCCAGTTCAGGTTCGTGACAACTTTTCCTAACTTTTCTGTAATATCCTTATGCTGTTTTGACCAATTTGCAAGTATCTAAAACTCAAAACATCCCCATTTCAAGATTCAAAACCCCCATTCTGAACACAAATTAGAACAATTGTGCATGAAACACTTCTGGAATGGCTGGAACAGTATTGGGATGCTTCCAGTAGTGCTGGAACAACCTGTCTCGAATTTGAAACAAGTATTGTGAGCTCAGAAGAGCTCATTTAGAACTTTTCTATTACTTGACCTATGAACTCACCAGAGTGGGTACTTCATCACACCAGTATTTCTCACAGTGTGTAGTACATTCAGTGCATATGTGTTTGTAGGGCATCTTCTTAACCACTGTTGTAAAAGAACACGAGCTACTTGCTACAAATCCTGATTTCAATTTCAAAAATTAACTTCCTGGGTGGTCTTTGAGAAACAACTTCATTTCAAATCCAGTTGGTGATAAGCAAAATTAACGAGTCTATAGAATGCCATGACGACACTGCTAATATATTCAGTATTCGGCCATCTAGATTAAAATGCATAGGTAACTAAAATATAACTATGAGGCAGGAACACAAATCCCATAGCTGTTTATTTGAACATCCTTCTGTTTATTTGAATATCCTTCTGTTTATTTGAAAGAAACACAATTGTAACATGGGCTTGCTTTCTTGCTACTAAAATCAATTTTATCCTTTTAGTGCCACTTTCTTTTATGATGTTCCTTTTTTGGGCAGGAAGGTGTGAACTAAACAATGTCATATATGTTAATTTTATAATATTAATGTTTCAAAGTGTCTATTATTTATTCCCAATAATGTGAATTTGTGACTGAAAGGTATTTAGCTGGTGTTGGCCTTATTACACATTGAGTGCTTTCCAAGAATCTAGGATGCTGCAATGTATCAGCATGGTATATGTGCAGATCCAAGAAGTATGGCCTTTTGCAATTGACATAAATTTTCTCAATGTGCAGATTTTCTATGTGCCATCCAATGGTTTTGGTGTGGCATCCGGTGTGCCAACAACAACTGAGACTACCATGGCCAGTTTATGCCATAATCTTTCCATTTCTATTTTCAGATCTTGATACTTTATTTTCTTTTCCAATTCTTTGTCTTTTTTTTTTTACTGTCACCTAGTATTGTCACATCAATTATCCACACTTCCTTTGTTTCAACTACAGTTATATCTGGTGTGTGATGAGCCAAGATTTTATCAGCCTGTATTCGTAAAACCTGCAATATTTTAACATCATCATCATCATCATCAATTTATTGGCAGCCCAATGCAATTCGGGTTTGATGACTTCTCGTAATGCATTTTAGGTCATTTGACTCTCCTCTGCTTTTCTGCAGTTTTTCTTTGAAGTGTACCCAACTCTGAATCCTTCAGGAAAACAACTAACAGACCCTGAGTGCCAGAACCCTGCAGAGAATATGCCCTGAGCTCAGGACTCCTTGCCTAGACTGAATTTGGTGTTTTTTGTTCTTCCAGCTATTCTGAAGAAAGATGGAGAGATTTAGACTACTGCCCAGCCAAGGAAGCAAATGCAGCAGGGATATGTTCCCTCTCCATTTCCATTCTCCCATTGCTGCTGTGGCAGCTAACTTCTGAACTGCAAGGCTCAATGCCTGGCCTTATTTTCTGCTTCTAAGCAGTGGATAGAATCCCCGGCTAGTCTGTTAGCTCAGCTATCTTTGCTGCCTCTGGCACACCTGAATTGCTCAAATTCAGCCATGAGGTTGAATAGAAAATGATACGTTTTTGTTCCCTCCCACCTCCCAAGTACTTAACAGAATAGAAGTGGAGGGCACAATGTGCATTTGAGAATGCATTAGAATTACAGAAAAAGCAAAGGGTTAATTTATTTCCCAGTCCTCAGGGTCAAAAGATATTTTCTAGGAAAAAGTTGAATATTTGCATTAGAAGATCAGCGACTTCACATTTGTTTTTACTGTATTAAAATCCAAGTATCCACCCAATATCCTTGAGTGGATATTGTCTGGACCCAGTGATTTATTTAGTCATGATTTGTCCTGAAGGCCTATGATTTCATCTGGTAACCTCTGTTCGCAGTACTATCTTACATCTTCCCATTCCATTTCTTTCTGTAGCATATCTATTGTTTGATAGACTGCCAACTCTCCCAACTTGTCTTACTTCAAATGTATTGTAAAACATTCTGGTTACTTGCAGCTTCTTACTGTAAGTAGCAGCTTCTAACTAACATTGTCTGAATGTGAACAAAGAGCTTGGCCTGTATTGGTTGGATCTGGATAAACCTTAAGTCCATTAGGAACACACACATGGGAAATTGGGGGGGAAAAACATCGGAAAAAGGCAATGGCAAATGACTTCCACATTGCTTCCACCAGAATTACATGGATGGATCATTATACTGTAAACACCAGGACCTAAGCTTGACACAAGAGAGTCTCTAATCTTAGTTTTAGTTTCAATATTCAGTATTCTAGTTAGCTTGTATGGTGACATTTTTAAAAATATTGAGATCTCTAAATATTGAGATCTTTTGAAGACTTGGACCTCTATTTTCTCTTTTAATTTTTATTTAAAAAAAAACATTTACTATTTAGAGAAGTTTGTTCTTTTTAAATCAAATGTGCTAATACTAGTCTTTTTTTGGTGGTAGTGGTGGTGCACTCATGTGTTTCACAGGAATTGCATTGTAGTCATTATTTCCAATTGGTTCATTAGTATGTGTGTTTATTGCTTATTTTGGTCATAGACCAGCATAAAGCAACATAACAATCATTCTAAAATAGAAATAAAACATCATACTGCTATAATACAAAAGTAAAAAATAAGAATGATTGGCATAGAATTGTAAAGTAAACGGATTAAGGCCAGATATAAACCTATAAAATTACAGTCTAGGGTCTAAAAGTTTTAATTAATTAAGGTAGATAATAACTATACATAAAGAAGTAGTAGTAGGATTTATAAGTTCCTAGGAGAATGTAAAGTTATCCCAATCTGTATTGAGCCTAGTACCTGTTGAAACCCTACTAGGACTTGATTGGGATTATGACAGTTATGATCCAACCAACTACAGCAAGAAAATAGAAAAATAAGACATGGAATGGTATGTGTATAAGGTAGATGGGATTATAAGATATAGTGAATCATGGCAACGTAGGCCAAGTTCAGGATCATTTCACTTTGAGGAGATATTTATGTTTGATCATAGCTCTGACACAAAACTGGGCTACACTATCTAAAATCTCTGCCTTCTGGTCAGTTAGCAGAAGACTAAGGTAATCCAACCTGCCTGGGTATCATATGGTGAATGGGGAAATATACATTATACATGTCTTGTATATTTCTGTTAAAAAGGCAGCAGTAACACATGATCCATGTTTTCAATTTCCCCTTCACCGCAGAGACAGAGGAAGCAGAGGTAGGAGCAACTCTTTAGGTATGTTACAGAATCTACCTTACAAAAGAGCAGAGGGGAAGGCATTGCAGCAGGCAGGTGTAAATTATCTTCTTGTGGTTTGAAGGATAGTATTGTACAGGATATGTGCAGGAGCCCATTTTTGTGAATTCACTTACCGTAATTAATATAGATCATTTTGCAGGACCATATATCTGGCATGTTGTTTGAAAGATGCTTTGGACTGATCAGTCCCATTGAAATCAATACATCAGAGAAGACTCTACAGTGCCTTAGGGTGGCACCAAGTAGTTTCCACACAAAGTGTAAAACAGATTGTACAACTGGGGGGGACAACATCTAATGGTTCTAAATTCTTATACGCACATATTTGGAAGTTTTAAGACAGCCGCACTATTACTTTGGCCCCAAATATTTTTATTCCACCAGATATGTAATTATCTTCTATCATACAGAAAAATCTTAGTATGGCAACTATACTTCTGACCTCTTATAGAGATTGAGTTTGGCGCCTCTACAAGCCAGTGGTGTAGAAAACAAGCCCAAGATATTTGAAGGTCTGAATCTATTCAGTGTTATTCCCTTTTCCTTATCTCCTATAATTCTGTCTAAAAAGCTTTTTGAAACCATTATTTTTATTTTTTGCTAATTAATAATTAAGTAGTTTGTGCACTTTACTTAGGGCTCCCTTCAAGCCAATAGGTGAAATAGAAATGAAGGCTGCATTGTCTGAATGTAAAAGTAGTACAGTAGATCTACCAGCTACGTTTGGAGGACGATGCTCTAAATTTTGTGAGATGTGCTACCATATAATTAATAAATTAATCCTTGTATATGAGACAGATACTAAAGATTTATATGGTTGGTTTTGTTCTGGTCAGCTGGCTGATTGTTCTGGGTCACTGAAGATGTGGGAATTGAAACATCAGCCAGAAAACTTAAAATTGTAAATTATCATTTATGAAAATGAACTTCTAGATCCCCAACAGTCAAACATGCTGGAATTTGAAGAAAATTGTCTTCTAGGCAATACTTCCTGCCTGGGGGGAAAAACAACAACTTCCCACCTTGATTATTAACAGTCAGATACAGTATTTAAGCTGGGACACGGTGGCTCAGTGGGTAAGATGCTGAGCTTGTTGATCAGAAAGGTCGGCAGATCGGCGGTTCGAATCCCCTAGTTACTTGTCCCAGCTTCTGCCAACTTAGCAGTTCGAAAGCATGTAAAAATGCAAGTAGAAAAATAGGGACCACCTTTGGTGGGAAGGTAACAGCGTTCCATGCGCCATGCCAGCCACATGACCATGGAGACGTCTTCGGACAGCGCTGGCTCTTCGGCTTTGAAACGGAGATGAGCACTGCCCCCCAGGGTCGAGAACGATTAGCACAGATGTGCGAGGGGAACCTTTACCTTTTTACAGTATTTAAACTAGTTGGGAAATAACATACTCTAGGAAACATTAATTGATCTGAGAGTAAGAACCACTATGAGGGATATAAAATTATATATGTAGTAATAAATATCAACAATAAATAGTAAAACTTGTATCGAGTAAAAAAAAAAAAACCCCTCTGCACTGCTTTTCCTAACTGTTGCCATGGATTGTGGTAACTGAATTCTAATTCTGTCTCTGGTTTTGGATATTCAACTTTCTTCTGACTTGGAACTTGATTGATGTTCTCTCCTGTCTTAGAGGAAAATCCCAAAATTCTGGAGTTAGAAAACCAAGAGAAGGAAGATCTTGAAGTTGACAGAAGCAGGAAGTGGTAGTTCCAAAGAGAACATTCTCTTGGATGTAGAAAATGCTTCCTTCTTCAGAGTGAAATTCTTGTGCTAACCTGCTGTCACAGAAAGTAAGGGTAGCAGCGGATATAGGCTTAAGTGTTAGAAAACTCACTTGCGTTTTTCTTCAAGACTTCAAAGCTTCTGGAAATTTTACTTCTCTAGTCTTGCATTTATTGAGGAATGTTACAGTTTGGACAGCTGTTGTCAGAGCAGAACCTTGCTGCCCTTTTATTTGGTGTGATCCCACTTGCATTTTCCTACTGTGTTCTGCTAAAAGCACAAGATTAATTTTGCCTGGGTTCAGCTTTAACCTCTAGCCCTTTGTTGCTTTGCCTGACCTAGTGGCTGACCTCTACGGTATTCCCCACTGACATCTTCTGTTCTTTGTCTATCCCTAAACTTATTCCCAGCTTTAGTATGACACAGTACTAAAGCTAATGTGCAGTGGGACATGTGCAAACATCCTGTGTCAGGCAATCAGAACTGTCAGGTCCTTGCAGTTACTGTCACTAAGCTGGACAGAAGGCCTGGTACATTAGCCCCCTCCCCTTAATCTCAGGGTTCTGATTGCAAATGGCACAACTCATCTACTTAAAAGGATGATCTTCATGTATAGCAGCTTCCTGCAATTCTTTCAGGAAGATTCTTGGGTTATGACTACAATGTTTAAAGTTTAAAGAAACCGCCTCTAGCATGACAATTTTATGGTTGGTCACATAGTCAGCCAAATGTTTAGACTGGATTTGGCATTTTTTCCCTTCCTATCCAGTCCTTCTCTAGGACCTGGGGTAGGCAGATCGATGATGATGATGATGATGATTGGTCACACAGTCAGCACAAGGCTTAGGCTAAAGTTGACATTTTTATCCACTGATTGAATCCTTCTCAAGGACCTGGAAGAGGCAAATGATGTTGTTTGATGGTGTTAAAAGTACTGGATGTAAGCGGCTTCATGCAAAGCTGCCTTTTGCAATTGACAGATGCTGATTCCCCCCCCCCCAAATATAGTTAGTCACACAGTCAGCCAAATGTTCAGACTGGATTTGGAATTTTTACCTGACCCCCAACAAATCCTTCCCAAGGACCTGGGATAGGAAGATGTTTTATGATGTTAGAGGTATTGTCACAGGATAATTCCACCTTTTTATGTATAACTCAAAGTGGCAAACGTACCTAATACAAGTAGTCTTGTTTAGTAACAGTCTCATTTAACTACCATTCACACTTGCAACAGTGATGAAAAATAACTTTGCAACCAATGCTCGCATTTATGACCTTTTCAAGTCTATAAAGCAAAGTATTAGCTGAAGTAAGTTTATTAACATGGCCATGCTTTCACTTAGCAAGCACTTCGCTTAACGACCTAGTTGCCAGGCCCAATTATGATTGCTAAATGAGGACTACCTGTATTCCGGCCTCCTGTTTTCCCCTCCACAACCCTGTGAGATAAATTTCTTTTATTGCTTCTTGACTCTGGTTTAAAAGAATACATAGATTAATAGATACTCTTTATTGTTACTGTGAGTCTATGACCTGAGAATTGTGACTTGAATCATTTAATTCTGTTACAGTTCAGGACAATGTTCTCATTTTGGATACAAAATTAAAGTTTGATCTGACTTTCAAATTGTTCTGGCCTGGCTTATCCTGGCAGATAACTAAAAGACATAATAAACGATACTGGGAATTACATTTGTTTGTATAAACAAAAAGGGGGGAAATCCCTTTAAAATGTATGAAAGGAATGCATGTGTTGTTTCTTGGCATTCATGTTTAAATAAATCTACAGGGTCCTTTCTAAATGGATGAGTAATAGGGCATAATTAATTTTCTGCTCAATTATGCATTATTGTAAGTTATTGCTTGTATACTCTCTGAATATATTAATAATACTTTAGAAACCATGGGTATACCCTCTGTTTCAAACATGCACAAGAAGCTTATTAATATCCCCTTGGTATTCTACTGACCAGTTGCTACTGGAATGTGAAATTGCCAAAGTTAAAGTGCACAACAAAAAATATTTGTGGCTTTGTTTAGATATTTGATTCCTACTTACTGTTTATACAAATATTTGTTATCTTTTTTTGATTGTAAGGGAGCAGGAAGTCTAGACTAGCTAATTCAAATAGGTAAGGGGAAAATAGGTACTGTAATTGAATCGAAAAAGCCGCTCATAAGAAGAAGCTATCTTTACAGGAACAAAGTGTTTTCATGCTGTCAGATAAAACTGCATGAGAGCTGTGATCCATCATCTTTTATTAAAAGGAAATGTTTTTGTAAGCAAGGCATGCAAAAAAAAACAAAAAACAAGAGACCAACATGCCACTGAGGTGTAGGAGGGATCCCTTCTTCGTCATTCTTGATTACAATCTCTTCAATCTCTTTTGTCCCTGTTGTAAGGACTAAGCTAAGAACAGATTCAGCCAGCCTCCAATGTTCCTTAAAAATTCATCGGATGAAGTGGAAGAAAAAGAAGCATATTAAGTTAAATCAGGAAAAGTAAAGAACACAAGGGGTCTACTCTTTCGTATTCCCAGCAGTAAGAATAATTTCCTTTCTCACTGAGGTCTTTTGACTTTTACAGAGATTGACTTGTTTTTAGAAAGAATGAAAGAATTAAAAAAAATAAAAATAAAAGCTAAGGCAGTAGGATTTCTGCAAGTCTTAGTGGGTAGCTCTTTTTCAATAACTAAACAAAGAAATGCTTCAACTCATTCCCAGAACACTGCCTTTAGTGTGAATACATTAAAAGCCTGTGTGATAGCTCTGTATCACAGCAGTGACAAAGTATCTCATGGTACCATAATTAATAAAATAGTAAATATATACAGAAGTTATCCAACTCTATCTACAATCCTTAAAATTCATAAATCATGCAGTAATAAATGTCACAAACACCGTGGAACATGAAATGACATGAAACAGAAGGAACATTTTACTATATGTAGTGACAAGTAAAAAAAAAGTACTGGAAAGGCAAACATGGCGCAATACAGAAAATTGTGGAAATCAAATTTGAAATGAAACCACATTTTTCTTATTATATAGAATCTAGGGGGGGAAATCCCGCAAAAAATATATGCTCACAGCAGCAAGAACATATTTTGCCCAGCACTGGAAGAAAGATATAATTCTGAAAATATTTCTTTGGGAACTTAAACTTGGAGAGAACACGACAGAATTAAACTGGGAGCATATGGCAAAGAACAGCCAGAAATAGGGAATGACAAAAAAAAATTCTGAGAACGTACATGGCCATATTTATTGAGATTTTTGTCATTCAATTATCTAATATAGGATAGGAAGGTTGATAGTTTGTCTCAATACCCTTCAGTATTTTTCTCCTTAGTGGCTTAGTATCTACACAGTATGGATCACTGTGATTTTCCTCCTCTTATGACAAATTGTATACAGTTTGTATTTTTAATCCAATGGTATAAAAATCCTCAGAGGCGGGGGAGAAACCTGGACGTTGTATGACTTCAGCCAATTTTCATTCTCAGTAATTTATATAGGGTTCAGAGCTTTTATATCGAGTTCTGATATTTGGAGACTGAACAGTTAATGTTCTGGCTTCTCCAGCTTGAAAGAATTTTTCTCCTAGTTTCAACTATGTGTTGGAAAATGCCCAAGTCTGCAGTTCTTTAGAAAGTAGAATAATTTTTTTTTAAAAAATGCATCCACAAGCCTCAAAGAAATGAAAATTTATTTTATAGCTTGTCCAAGGCAAGAGAGAAAGATAAATAATGCCACAGAACTGAGGTGGCGTCTAGTTTACAAAGAGAGAACACCATCTTTAGAATGGAGACTCGAGATGATTTGTTTTCTCCTGGCCCTGATTCAGAGTAAACCACAAGCAAACATATTTTCAGTATACTTTCAGTATAAATAAGACAATGAGACTTGCCAGTAAAAGCAATTCAGACATGAATGTAGCAATTTAATTGGTGCCAATTACTGTGTCTTGGTAATGTTGAGAATTCAGCCACAACTCCTTAAAATCCTGCATGTCCAAGAAAATGATAGTACTGGAAAAGTCATACAAATGGATTAGTTCGATGTGTTGGGAATCTATTACCTGTTTGGGTTTCCTGTAAGTGAGCAATTATGAGATTTACATAAGTGACATTTTGTCAGACTTTGTCACATATTGGAAACATTAGCAACTTCTTAGTGATTATTAGTATTTTAGGATCACCTTCTTGTATAGGTAATGTGAGGTATCAGCATTTCTTTTCCTGTGTATCTACTGGTAAATACAATTTTCATCTAAACTCATCTGATACAATGTATTAGGATTTTATGTTTTACTTGATGTTTTTTTAATGTCTATGCAAGTATTGCGTCCTTATTTACAGATTCGATTTGCACACTTATTGCTCAAAGATAAGAGCATTCAAATGTGCACAGGATATTTTAACTCGCATGCTAGTATTACTTGTCCCCTTGTTTTTATTGTTTCCCAGTCTAATAGAGTTTAATCGCGATATCTTTCCATCTGGTTTTTATACCAATATACCAATGCAAGTTATGACCTGCACTTTAGCATAATACTCTTCTTAGCTTACTCATTGGATTTAAGGCATTGAGTTCATGGCTCAAGCAAACTGATGTAATTCGCTGAGTGATCCAGAAAATAAGAGTTCCTGTAAAATATCAGGAGGGGAAGCTTCAATGCCTCAGCCTGGTTTGTGATATGATGGGCTGATATGAGGGAGGAAACACATATTTGACCTATCATGAAGTCTGCAGCATGCAAACTGGGAGGACTTATTTGGTTTGCAGCCACACAGGTTGAAATACTGAAGTTGTATCCAGACCTTCTGGTACACCAAACTGCTTTGCAAATTAATGAAGTTTTCCCATCAACTTAGTAATATTACTTTTTAGCTTCCCATCCATTGTGCCCCATTCAACTTTGTTGCTGCAATGTGATTTTCTTGCTCTGATTAGTTTCATACAGGTTTTGGATCTACATTAAGATGGTATATCAGTATAGGTAGTGAATAGCTTAGTTGCTTACTTTTTTCATACATTTTTATGCTGAATTTTCAACTGGGTTACCTGTCAAGTGCAAGCAACCAGAACAACTCCCAGAATGATAAAATGTGTTTCTTTATGGTTGATGACCAGTTTACAAAAGTCTCACCAGATTGTCTGCCTTCCCTTGGGGAACGGCAGATAGATACCTAAAGTAGACTTCAAACATTTCCTTCCCTGAATGGACTCTAAGCTGGAATGCCATTTAACCTACCAACCTCTAATTGGGGCCCCATCTCCGGTGGTTCCTTCACACTTTCCCCATTCCAACAAAAAAAACCCCACACTAGATAAAATAAGACAAAATCAGAAAATGTTTCAAGCAAAAAATTTGAAAATGTTAATCAAATGAATAAGGCAAATGAATAAAAAATGTATTTTAATATTGGTCAACAAAAATGTCTTCCATGGAAGAGGTCTATGCATTTTCAGGCAAAGGGATTTCGAATAAACAATGTGACATTCTTGTTTCAAGCATAATAGTCTTCAAAAATAGTCTTTTTATTTGTCTTATGACAAATAAAAACACAAAGTTGATTAGATGACCAAATAGGAATGAAGGCTTATTCCTATAACTTGAAATTTCTAATTAGTACCAAATAACACTGATTTTATTTTAGCACAATGTATGTATAAACTAATGGTTCCTGCAATTTGTGGATGATTGGCATGTTTGGAAGACATCTTAGGGTATTTTTACAAGATGACTGCCAAGAGGAATATGATTAGTTATAAGGCACTGATTTACTAGAATATTCCTTGCCAACCAATTTCCTCTAGCTCCCAGAATGCTCCGTGCTACCTATAAAAATATCCATTTTCTGGGCAGGTGGGCACAGTTCAAAATACAACTGTGGCTGCCCATCCTTCTTATTTTTCTAAAGAGAATGTTATTTTCTAAGAAAATAAAACTTCATTTTTATAAGATTCACTTAGAATCCAGAGACACTTCTAAAAATAAAAGGGGGGCACTGATATTACTCAAGAAGATTTGTTTTTAAATGTAAGAAGTTGAATAGTGCCTGGAGGGTTGTGAAGTGAAAGAATTGCCCACAGATCTAAATCCTTGAATTTCTGGAAAAGAGTGAAAGATAAACCAACTTTATAAAGTACTGAAAATATAGTTTGTTTTTATTCTGATTGTAGGAATCCTACTAAATACTGGCATGCATTTAGGGTACATAAAGTTCCTTGGTTTTCTTCCAACATTTAATATTCAGGTTTAATGGGTATTAACCTTCTATTAGTGTGTTTATATTGTTAATGTTCTGCATGTCAGAAACAATGCTTTCTTTTTCATTTGGATAATAATATAAGTAGCAAGGCATCTTTGTCTTACCACTGTAACATTCCTTCAGTGAGAAAACACTGAAAATGATTCTTCTAGAACAGGGGTGTCAAACTCGATTTCATTGAGGGCCGCATCAGGGTTGTGTTTGATCTTGGAGGGCTGGGATGGACATGGCCAGCTCGACGTCACTCGTGTCAGGGGCACCTGTGGTGGCCTGAGTGCTCTGCCAGCGAAAATGGGCTCCCGAGCTCCATTTTTGGCTGCGACTGCCTCCTGCAACCCTCTGCCAGTGAAAATGGAGCTTGGGAGGGCCACCCATGACCCTCCTGAGCTCCATTTTCGCTGGCAGAGGCACGGTGGGCCGGTCCTTCGCTGTTTCCAGGGTGGCCTCGCAGCCCAGAGGCTCCGCCGGGCAGATCTAAGCACTCCATGGGCCAGATCTGTCCTCCGGGCCCTGAGTTTGACACCTCTGTTCTAGAACAGCCTTCCTCAACCCAGTATTCTCCAGATGCATGCTGATAAGGGATTTGTGGAGTTACCATCTCAACACATCCTGAAAATATCAGGTTGAAGAAGTCTGTTCCAGATTATACGTCATGAATTCATAAAAGGCATTCCTATTAAAATCAAACCTTACATCATCTCACATGCAAATAACATGAAATAGCAACTTATTCTAAAATAAAATAAGTTAAAAAAATGTGCTTTTAAAATGCTGAAGATATTTTCTTTTATAAATGTTAGAAGAAAAATTACCTGGCCAGTACGTTTTCATCTCCAAAAGTGTTTGGAGGGAACTGGAAGGATAAACTAATTATGTAGCTGAGATTAGAAGGCAGGGATTTTTTCAATGTACAAAACATGGTTAATTGCCAGGGTTTAAAATTGTTTTAGTCCTTCCCCCCTTCCTTCCCCATTACACTAAGAGCTGGTGCCTACAGTTTCTTTTCCTAAATGTGAAAATGTCCAGGTAGATTTTTGACTCTAATGTGGAGAAAAGATTTTGGTAGCTTTTACTATGGAAACTATGACTAGCTGTCTCAATGTACCAATTGTTAATACTAACTTTATCCCATGTTTTCAAGATGGGCCCTTATGACTCAGGAATGTTCCAGACTGCTTCCACTTAGAGAAATTAACAGTCACAAGCACTTGTCCCAAGAGATTTGGCCCAAGTTGGGAGGATACAGCCTACTTTCTAAAGGAAGAAACAGGCAATGCAAGTGAAAACGATGCTAATGCTGAATTTTGGCCCAGAGTTAGCCAAAATATTTTGCTCTGTAGTGCAGCCCACCAACTAAAGTTACTCATATTGTTAGTGTGCAAATCTCCCTTTTTCTTACTGGGAAATGAAAGAAACATTTGCTGTTCATGATAGCTCAACTCGGTGCCTGCCAGCCACTGCTAAAGCTTGACTTACCTCAGGATGGTGCATAAATGCAAGTTAGCAAAAAGAGCAGCCCAGAATAGCATTAATTTATACAGATCTATGAATGGAATTTAAGAAGCCATTTTCTCAACTTTATGCTGAAGTTAAGAAAAAAAAAGATATGGAAAGAGTTGTGGTGTTAAAAATGAAAAATGGCACAAGAGCTTCAAATAAGAGTAGAAACTGTATATAAACTTGTATACAATTTACATAAGCATACACATACACGTCATAATATACATGACTGAAATAGCAGGAGCTACTGTGTTTTCTGGAGATTAATCCAGCACTTGGCTCTTGTTCTCTGCAGCAGACATTCTCTCTGCCTGACCCTTCTGTGTCCATAAAGGTATTTTCCCATAATCAGTTCCAAGATTTTTTTTTTTTGTCTGCTTTTCCAAAGCAACCTAATGCTCTATGGGACTGTTTCTTGATGCTAACGAGAAAGAGGAAGCATATGCATTCAGGGGGGTGAATATCAATGCTCTGAGACTTATTTATAGCATTGGCATTTTGCCAAACAGATGTTTCATTTAATTTTAAGCTTTTACAACACAAACCACTTCTTTTCTGTCTTCTCTCCTACCCCTGAAATGGAGAAGGAAGGTTATGACGTGGTCCTATATACTTTTTGAAGAATTAACTAATTCTTCTGAAGAATTGACTAATAAGTCTGTTCATGAGCGCACATGATTCTTGCTCATTTGTTAGATCTGCTCTGCACAGAACTGTTGTTCTGCCTGTTGTGCATAATCTAGCTCCATGAGAAAGGTTCACAGGTACAAGCGCAGTTCCAGAAAGGTTTAAAAAGGTAAATACAGTACATATTTATATACTTAACATGCTTGCTTATTTATAAGTCAGAAGAGAAGTAAAGTCAGATATCCAAATATATGCTAAATCTCCATCAGCTTCAGAGACAATCTGTTTTTCTTATGAGAAAATAATTAAGATCAGAGATGCTGAGTCACATAACTGGGGTCATGCATAATATATAAAAACAATCATAATTGTTTCCAATAGTCATTTCCTCTATTATAATTGTGTTGCTCCGTACAAATACTTGCCAAATTTTCAAAGGTCAGACACTCAAGCAATGAACATCTGGAAAGTCAGGACTGCTTCAGATGGATATCTCTGCATATAACAGCATCATGGGCCAGTGCAGATAGGACTTGCTTAACATCATGAGAATGTTGACAACTGCTAACTTTGTCTCACTGCTGCCAGGATGAAAACTGTAGCATCAACATCAAATGTAGCATTGGGGTTTTGTCATTCTTTATAGTTCCTATTGCTGAAGAATATTAAATCCTCCAATGTGGCAGAGAGGTTTTTATGCAGCCGAATCGCCAACTCTAAACCATGAAGTTAGCATCCTGAAGTCCATTTCCCTGCCTTTTAATTACCGTATATACTCGAGTATAAGCCGACCCAAGTATAAGCCGAGGTCCTAATTTTACCCAGGAAACCTGGGT
>JANHJO010001996.1:97617-109979 GCA_032468235.1 Pseudoxyrhopus heterurus | reverse complement strand
TTTAAAGAAGTATCTATATGTCATTACTGTATTCATCCACCCTACAGCCACGGCCCGAAGCAGTGAAAAGCAGGCTCTGATGTCAGAACTGAAGATCATGAGCCACCTTGGGCCTCACTTGAACATTGTCAACTTGCTTGGTGCTTGCACCAAAGGAGGTACTGTTTTCATTTTAATCTGTTCAACCCGGATGTCTGTCTCTACCCTTGCCATTTTCTTCCACTTACTGGAATTGCAGTCTTTTGATTTGGCGTGGAGTTTGGCAAATAGATGAAGATGTTCATGTTTTCATTAGTTAATGACCTATTCCTGTATAGCTATCTTCTGAAAAGGATACGACCTGCCTTTTATCACCCTCCCAATTTCCATCCAATGCAAATAAGAACACTACCATTTACCTCTTTCCAAACCATACATATTTCAATTTCTTCATTAGAATCTAAGTTCAACTTCTGCTGATTTACATGGAGAGATCTAGTTAGAATTTTGCATTAATAGTTTGTCTTGCCTTTCCAGGACATTTAAAAAAAAAAAAAAACATTCCAGTTTAATATACAACCCCGAATTTCCCAAGTGGTCTTCCATCCAATTACTGATCACAGTTAACTATGTTTAGCTTTTCAATGTCAGCCAAGGCCAGTTGTGTGCTACCACTTAGTGCCTGCCATTTGAATGAAACCACCGTTGATGTATAATGAAAGCCATGTTAGTTTTATTGAATCCATTATACACACAACTTCATTTCCTATTTTAGCCTTTTAATACTATAGAAACTGTCCTGATCAAAAAATAAATTCAAATGTTAATGGAGATTAGTTCTAAAAGTCCTCTTTTCTAAATGCATTGCATCAAAATTGCTAGCTGTCTTTCAATTATGCTTTTAAGATTATGTAAATAGCCAGGTTTGTAAATAACATGACCATCATCTGATATAGCTATACTGGAATATTTTTATTTTTATTAAATAAATCTGTTCCTGCCACCTGCTGAAATGTTTAAAATCACATTACAGTTTTTAAAAATTATAACTTGCATGTCCTGCCTACTTTCCTAGTTTTGAACAGGTTCCAGTGCTAGGGGAGGTATGCTATGCTATGTAATTTGTGCAGGTATTTGCAACTCTTAAAGAAAAAAAGAAACATTACTTAATCCAAATAATGAAAGCAGTGAAAGAGTCAGTGCAGGAAACAGGGTACAAGGAGCTAGTTTACATGCTCATCCAGTTAAAGGTTCTTGCTTTGTAGTGGAATAGTCAGCAGATGGCAGATGTGCAATATAAATGCTTCAAGAGACAGCAGCACAAATCTCTGTGAGCAATCAATATGTGCTTGATCATTTGTTTGCAATCACTATTTTATTGTAATCTGATTGCAATGCCAATCCATATTGATTTGATCATATAGATCAATAGTTATACAGATGTTATGGATTCAGATATATAGATACACACACACACACACACACGTTTGATCTATTTATATGCAATACTCTTTTTGTCTCTTCATTGGGAAAAGGAGTTTTGTGTCTTCTGTTCCACTACTTAAAGAGAAGAATATTAACCAATAAACATATGAATTGATCCATCTGCTGTAAGGAGAGGGTAATTTGACCATCAGGTATCCTCAAATATCAATCCATTATATTATTCCAATACTTGGCAATAATAATGATGCTCCAAATGGTGTTTGATATAGCATTATTAGTTTTTAATAAAGAAAATTGGACATACATCTGGGAAATATGAGGGTATGTTTACAAGCTTCTACAAAAGCATGCAGTGACATTTTAACACTTAAAAAAAAAAAGATTAATCTCTTTCTCAGATACAGACATACAGAGGGAGAGTTGGAAGTCTACTTCCCGCATCCAAGTAATACTATTTTACCTGGACTATATTCACTACGCATGCAAGATTCTCCAAAATACATGCTTTGCTAAGTAAAATGTTCCATCACACAAAAATCCAGTATTCAAAGAGGAAATATTCTAGATGAGCTTTTGTTTGGAAATGGTAGTCTTGAAGTGCTCAGTTATGTCAACACCCCAAACGAATGCTTGTAAAGACTTGCAACTTCAGCAAATCCATCGTTAGCTTATGAACAAAAGGTATTCTCTGACTTACTAAAAATGGCCTTCTGTATAGGTCCCATCTACATCATAACTGAATATTGTCGCAACGGAGACCTGGTGGACTATCTACACAGGAACAAGCACACCTTCCTGCAGTGCTACAGCGAGAAAGCCAAGCAAGAAGCAGAATTGTATGGGAATGGCATGCGTGTGGACCGGCTGCAGAGGTGCCTGTAAATCTGATTGCAGTATCTATTTATATAGTCTTATCCAACTTATATCAAAAGCGAGGCCAAGTTTATAAACACAAATGTAACAAATTGAAAAACCCACCAATACAGAAACGTATGCAAAAATTCATTGAAAAACCAGAATAGATTTATTCTTTGATGTGCCACAGCATTGAGGATTAGGAGCTTTGTGTTCTTCCCAAACCCTGCTTCTTCTAGTTATAATTTTCCTGGTACCCCGAAAAAGATCCTCAGGGATTACTTCTCCTTTATAAACAGAATATGATTAAAGTGAATTCAACTCAGATTGGACTTATTCATTTTATGTTATTTTTTAAAAAAATATTACATCATAATTCTCTCATATTGGACACCAAAAGGAACTGGGAGACATCCTGGCAGTTTTGCTGCATGGTCCTACTGAAGCCTTTGTAACATCCTGGAACCTAAGGGAGTTCAAGGCCTTGGAGAGGATCATGCTCTCTTGAACCATCATTTCCCATGGTTCATGAAGGAGTTGTTGGTTCTGAAAAGGTTAAGAGATGTTCAGAGTGCTGCTGGAGGAAAACTAAGGATGACTCCCACCAGATAGGACTTAGAGCTGCTATTGAAGTTTATCTCTAGCACCTTCTGAAGGACTTGGATAAAACAGATTATCTAGATCCTTTTCAGTCAGGATTCAGGCCCAGTTATGGGATGGAAACAGCATTGATCACACTTGTCAATGACCTTTGGCAAGAACAGAATGGGGTAGTACAATCATCCTTCTTCTCTTTGACCTCTCGGTGACTTTCGGTACTATCAACCATGGTATCCTTTTGTGTCAGCTATGGGGGCTGAGGTTGGGTGGCACACTATTGCACTAGTTTCTCCAGGGAAAGGTGTTTATGGAAAGTAAGAGTCATTCAGTGACCAGTCATAAGTCGAGAATTATCTATACATTTAATTCCTCCTAACTTATTTGAACCATGATTTTTTGAGTATTCCTAAGTACCATAAGGTTCTCTCTGAAAAAAGAAATCAGTAAAACATAGTAATAGGCCCATGGAGCTAGCTTGACTTTTGGTACATGCTGTATACAGATAATAGCCTTCAATTACTGATTATAGCCATGATGCTTCATAACTCAGATATTTGACCACATGCACATGCTGCATGTCTCACATGCAGTAATCTTTGATTCAGTCTTGTTGGTAAATAATGTGTGTATAAATCACAGCAGTTAATTTACCTTTCACTTGAAATATTTCTCTAGCTTCCACGAAGCAATCATCATATTTTGCTTTCTTTTCCTGTATGAAATAATTTCTCGTGCACTTTCCCTTTTCTTTGCCTATGGGCAGAGTTTTTGATATTGTAAACAAATAATGGGGAAAGAAAATACTGTTAAGTTTTGATTCTTGCCTTCCTGATTTTATATTGCACGTGGCTTATTATCAGAAAACCGTTCTAAGGGGACAAAGTTTAAAAAACTTATCCCTCTTTGCAGCCATACATCCGTATCCATAGAAAGTGATGGGGGCTACATGGACATGAATAAGGATGAATCACTGGATTATGTGCCCATGTCTGACATGAAGGGTGAAATCAAGTATGTAGACATCGATTCTTCCAATTATGGTGCGACCTATGAGCTGGACAGCTATTCGCCTTCAGGTAAGACATTACCAAAAAACAGTTTGCATAATTACAAAAAAAATGAAGCTTTGTTCATTCTTAAATGTTTCATCCAGTTGAGAAGTAGTTCTCAATTTACGATCATTTGTTCAGCAGCCATTCAAAATTACAACAGTGTAGAACAAAAGGATTTACAAGCCTGTGGCCAAAGTTACAGCAATTGCTGTGCCCTCATGGCCATGGGATTGCAATCTGGGTGATGGGAACCCATCCGCACTTACAACCAGTTGCCATGCACCTCAAAATATGTGTTCTCTCTGACAGCTTCCCCAGAAAGTAAATGGGGAAGCTGGCAGGGAAGATTGCAAACTGCTGCTGCCTGTCAAGAGGACTCCCCTCTGGTTTCTGGCTGTAAAAGGCCTTTCCAGATTTTCAGCCATGGAAGATTTGTAACCCGGAGCAGAGAGGCAAGTATCTCTGCTCTAGGTCTGAATATCATGCTGAAAATCTTGTTAACAGCTGGAGGTAAAAACAGCAAAGGTAAGGTAAATATAGTTCTTTGCTTGTGCTGGTGGAGCTGGGTGGATGGTGTGGCTTCCACTGATGGCTGTGGCTTTATGCCATTTTACAGCTCTCTCTCAATTTGTGTGTGGCCTCCCCCACCCTTCCTGAGGCACCCTGCAATCTTTACCTGGGATTCCATCCACTTAACCCATGAGATTGCCCAAGATTGCCAGGATTGCAGTCGTTGAGCAAAGCAGTCACATGATATCTTGCTTAATGACTGTGTTCTGTCCTCACTACATGTTAGTCTGTGTGCAGCCTAACATGCAGCTAAGCCCACCTATCCTCCAATAAAACAGACTGTGTGCATAGATCTGGATGCTTTATTGAAAGAACGGGATATGGTGAAACTGGGTAAAATAGGAATATCTACAATGAGAACCGAATACAAGATTGGCAGTATTGGAGTTACTGCAGAACACAACAATTAATAAATACAAGTAATCTACCCATAAATCACACCAGCGATGTTGTGTGTGTGGGATGTGGGTTTGTCCTTGGATAAACATGTGTCACAGATTAAGCTGGCTTCTTCGTTGTGCTTCTGTCTCCTCCAAATGCTAAAGGAATAATGGAGTCTGGCATTGTGGCCTGTCGGCCGCCGGCCCCTCCAGCAGCTAAATGAGATGAGGAGGCAGAGTGAGGAGGCAGAATGGGAGTCAGGGCCAGCATCAAGGCAATTGGATAGCTCCGAGGGAGAAGAGGGAATGGAGCTGTCAGAGATAGAGACAGAGGCAGAGCCTGGGCCATCCATTAGCCCCCAAATGGAGAGTCAACAGCCCCCCCAGGTCTGGAGGTGGCTGATAAGAAAGAGGAGGAAGAGCTGGGTTCCATGCCTGATGCGCGGATGCACAGAAGGCAGAGGAGAGGAGAACAGCGGAACTCTATGGGCCAGTCCTTGGGATGGAAGAGCCACCACTGCTAGCTAAGCCCCACCTAGCTCTGGAGATAAAAGGTGGGAGGCAGAGATGAATATGTGTCGCAGACAATTATTTGTCTCCCTGTCGCTCAACCACTGATATTCTGAACTTCTGGATCCTGCTGGGAACTTTATCGGAATTCGTTCTTGGAATCTGGTGGAGAGAGAGAGAGAGAGAGAGAGAGACTGAGACTGACTGACTGACTGACTGACTGACTGACTGACTGACTGACTGACTGACTGACTTCCAAAGCTGGAGGACCCTGGAAATATTATAAAGCCCTATCAAAAAGCCATAAAACCCTGGGAACTCTCCACATCGTCAATCAAGGATCTCAATCAGGTTTTGGAAATT
This sequence comes from Pseudoxyrhopus heterurus, assembly GCA_032468235.1. Taxonomy (NCBI): domain Eukaryota; kingdom Metazoa; phylum Chordata; class Lepidosauria; order Squamata; genus Pseudoxyrhopus; species Pseudoxyrhopus heterurus. The sequence continues at coordinate 104,224 of JANHJO010001996.1, read as the reverse complement.
GATTCAGAAAGAAATTGAGTCACAGGACTTGTGCCAAAGGTGTTTTTTCAAGAGGTCCAGTTGCTTCTTGAAAAAGCACCTTCGGGACAACCATGACCTGGATGACTGAGAACCTCCATAGACAATTTAGCTATGCCAGAGCTGAAGAAGCTTCTTGGATGAGAAGCGAAACATCTTCAAGGAAAAACCAGAAAGTCCAGTTGCCTCTTGAAAAAACACCTTTGGGACAACCATGATTTGGAGGACTGAGGATCTCCATAGACATAGGACTTGCCCTTCTACACCCGAGAAGATCTTCTCTGCAGTTGGACATAGAAGACCATTCTTGACCTTGGTAAGAGCGAGATGCTGAGCTCCAAACTCTTGAAGGTCTTCCTAGAGACCACCCAAAATTGCCACCAAATTCTCATGTTTTGTATGAGCAAAACGGGGAGGGAGGAATTATTAAACATCTTGGGTCTCACAATATGAATAGTATCTAATTCAGATTAAAATAATGAAATCAAATCAATGTTAACTCCTTTCTCCCATGTTCTTCTCAACCTCCCATCCTCCTCAAAGGGCAAATAATGATCTTCTTTTTCTAGAAAGAGTCCTGGTCTCCTCATTGAGACCAATGATTGACCTCCCTAATTTCCTAATAAAAGTCTTTGCTTGTAGTTAAAGGTAGGGCCCAAAAAAAGAGGTATCTTTAAAGGAGTATGGTTCCTCCAGAATCAATGGATCTCTTAACCTGGGCTGAAATATGTCTTACCTTTTGTTCTCTGATCAAAGAGAGTTGCATTGTCCTACCCGATGAGAACTGATGGAGTTTTTTGGATGAGAAGCAAAATGTCTTCTTCTTCCTCAAGGAAAATAAAAGCAGTCCAGTTGCCTGTTTGAAAAAGCACCCTTGAGACAACTATGACCTGGATGCCTGAGAAGCTCCATAGACATTGTCCTACCTAGTTCTCAACCGCTCTTGGTGGTCAGAAATGGACGATGAGTCCATAGATGGGGTGGTTGTCCTCTAGGATGGTACTTTCAATCACTGCATGGTCTCCTTGGTGTCTGTACTGCACCACCTTGGAGAAGATTTGATGCTCCTGAGATATTTCCTTCTGGGAAACTGGGAAAGTTGCAAGGAGCTTGCAACTGGAGAATAATAGAACAAAATAAATTGTTCTATTATTCTCCATCCTCCCTGGCTTCTCCTCCTTCCAGACCTGAGAAAGCCCTTTTAGAAATATATATATATATATATATTATGTCTTTCTTCAGGTTCCATTGGAAGTAGGAGAAGTCAAGGAGTCTTCAGATTACCAAAGAGAGGATTATGCAGTCAAAGAGAGGACCTTCGCACAAGTTTTCTTCTCCGTATCTTCTTCTATATCTATCTATATCTATAAAAGAAACTGTGGGTGTCTAGGTTTGTGGGTATGTGCCGAATAGGCTCCTGCACCCCTCCACCAATCTAGACCAAACTTACCAGGTACATACTTTGGACTCTGGAGATGAGCACTGTGGGGGTCATAAATCATGTTGGCCCTTCTTTTACCCCCAAATTGGTGCCAAAGGGACACCCCCACACCTCTGCAGCCACAAACCTCTACTGAGCATGTGTGGAGGCCTCTGGAGCTGCCCAGGCAGCAACTGCCAATACAGACAATGCATGCAAATCGGTGGGTCTCCAGCCAATAGAGGCAAGGCATGCAAATCAGGCAAACAACACTGGAAATTGTAGACTCCAGGATTCCCTGCTTCCATCATGTCGCAGCAAGGCATAAATACCCAGGCAAATGTGGGTTATCAGCTAGTAAACAATAAAGGTGGGGAATCAATAAAGTAACTTAAAATAAATCATTGAAAGAGCACCATTCAGCATGATGCCTGCACATGCGACTGAGATTGCTGAATTTGTTTCTGAAGAAAGAAACTTCAAGATCATTCGGAATAAGAAGTTAAGTCTCCTGGTGGATGAGCATTACGCACCAATCGCTTTGACAATCATCTGGATAATATCCAAGAGGGAGAAGACAAAATTAACTGCAGATTGCTTTCAATATAATTGTAGGAGCATTTGAATGTGAGGTTTTGCATTGCTCCAGAGACTTTCCTGACAACTAGATAGATTATTTAAAGCTTTGCTACATCCTCAGGTTGCAGAGGAGATGACAAAAAGACATTTGAGCGAATGTCCATTAGCCAGATAGTGAATTTAAAGTTGCTTATCGGAGATGCAGTTCAAAGGAGACTCCAAGGGATGGCAGCAAAGCATAAGAAAATAGAAGTGCCAGAGTAAGGAATCAAGGAAGAGTGATGTGTCCTACCCAGAACTAATACAGGACAGAAAAGAAAGAGACTATTTCATCCTTCAAGGACTATCACTATGGTATTTTATATAATCAAAAGAACAAAATGCAACTATTGTTCAGGAGAAAGAAAGCCTGAAATGAAAGGGAGAAAGAGTCAGGTAAGCTATACTGGAGAAGAAAATAGAGATGCACAGGAAATGGAATCCAACAAAATAAAACGTCAAAGAAAAGAGGAAGAGCAATGATTCGGGATTGGACAGCAGCACCCATGGGACAGCAACTTTCAGAAATTAAGAACAGTGTATGCATGACAGATCCTTCTGTGTTTAGCTCAGGGTGAACTGTCTTGATGTTCTCTGAGCATGGTTGACATTTCTAGTAGCAAAATGCCTGTAGGAAAACAACCAAGCTCAGAAAACCCCACAAACCCAACTCGAGGAGACATCCTCATGGACCAGTCTTTCAGGGTAAGTTTTTATTTATTTAGCAATTTAGCAATTAGACTTATACATCGCTTCACAGTGCTGTGCAGCCCTCTCTAAGCAGTTTACAGAGTCAGCACATTGCCTCCAACAATCTGGGTCCTCATTTTACCGACCTCAGAAGGATGGAAGGCTGAGTCAACCTTGAGTCGGTCAGGATTGAACTGCTGGCAGTGAGCTGAGTTAGCCTGCAATACTGCATTCTAACCATTGTGCCACCATGGCTCTAGAAAGATATGAAAAACAAATACTTGAGAATCAACTCATATGACATGTTTTTGATTCTTGGCAGTCCTGGTAAGTTAGCCAATGATGAAAAATGCTCTGGAATATAGTTTGGCTCTATCTGGAGGAATATCAGTGCCGACCTCCATTCTAAAGAAACTAGAATCTCATAGATGAAGCAGCCTTCCCTAATCTTTGGCTTTCAGATGTTTTGGCCTTCACCTTCCATATTCTCCCATCCAACATAATAGCTAGGAATTATAGAAAGTGAAATCGAACAGATCTGGAAACTACCAAGTTGCAGAAAAGAATAGAATAAGCCAATAAGTTTGAAATGCCAGGAATCTTGATGTTAATGAATGACTTCTCCTTAGCAGGTTTTCTGCCCTAGTGAATTGCTTCCCACTTACCCCCAATAATGTGCTGAAACTGCACCTTACTGGCCTGTGTTTGCACGCTTTCCTCCACCCTCCCCATCTTTCCAGCTTGTTCCCATACGCAATGGGATAAATGCCAGATGCTACATTCTCAAAGGTGGCACTGTGACCTTCAGACTGAGCTGGTGGCATGCAGCATTGTGGGGCTCGTTTCTTGCACCGGAGGGTATTAACCCTCTGGAGTCCCCAGGTGACAACCCAGAAATCTTCATCTTCCAAGACAGTCCTTGAAACCGCTTCAAAGAAACCCCAATCTTCTTCTAGTTCACTGAACCTGGATGATGGGAAGGTTTTCTGCCTCAAGACCAAATGGGAACTCAGTCGTGGACTGCTGGTCTTCTTTCTCTGTTCTTCTCCATGGCTGGTGCAGAAAGCACCAAAGGTGAGATTTTGACTCCTGATCTAACCCATAACCCATTTTGTCTCAATTGTCATCTGTAAACTTGGGTTTCCTTCATCTGGAAGGATGTACCAGAGAGTAATTTTAATGATCTTATCAGGAAATCAGTTTAAATGATAAATATACATCTTGGTTTATTAAGTTTTGGAAGTCCACTCGCTATCTCTCCATGTGAGCGTGACTCTGTAATTTGCACCAGTGACTTAAACTGAGTGCTCTATAGATTGGGGAGGTGATAAGAGTTTTTAGAAAAAAATTATGAGCTGAGTAATTTGTGCAAAATAAGTCACAAATTATTTGTGACACTTGCACAAATGATTAAAGATAGTTATGATAACTTCTTGCATAGAAGGTTAATAATTGGTATTGAAGACTGACAAATGGCAATTGGGAGGCATTGTTTTGGTGAACTAAAGTCCATTGTCCAGATGCACAAATTGTATTCTTATTGGAATAAATTATCTGTAGTAATTAAGTTGTTAATCTATAGTCCATCTGTTAACTTTTTAGGTATCTCAAGATGGACTGCCACATTGAGCCTAAAAAAATCCAGATAATCACTAGATGGAGGGAAAGGGATATAGAAAATTCTCTTTGTTTCCATTATCTGGATTTTTTCAGGCTAAATCTGGTAGCCTTATTCAGGGTTCTCTTTCCAAGCAAATACAGCTTCCCATCTGGAAATTGCCCACATATCCTCTATTTCTCTTTGTCCCCAAGCTCCTTTCTTTCACTCGGCGCATTCTGGGACATCGTCTCTGGACCTCTGCACTTCGTCTTACTTTGTATGGGCAGTTTGTGGCTGGTGAGACTCACAAAGAGATCAAAGAAACACTGCAACGACTCCAACATTTGGGGGTCCGGCCTCTCCTTGCTGTCCCCATAGAGGAAGATGTAGGAGAGGAAAAAGAAGGGTAAGTATGGTTGAAGGGATGATAAGTAGCCTAGCAGTGGAAGAGCTTTTGCACAGATGGAAAAAGATAAGACAAATTGGTCTGACTTGTCTGCCAATTCTTGACCAGATGACCACAGAATCTTCAACTTTATTACACATGTGCTTTTCACTACACCTGAGCTTTAAATAATTGCTTGAGAAATAAATAACAACTGAGATGATAAACATGTGTCACTTGACACAGCAATCTTAGTCTACCTAACAGTGGAGGAAAAAAAATTGGAGAACAGAGAAATTGTACCTAGAAGAATACATATCTGCAGAAAGAGAGCAAATTCAGGAATTGGGAGTACATTTTATGTGATCCTAATTTGGGATTTATTTTAGAATTTTTAGGATTCTGTTTTGGTCATGGGAGATGTACACAAGGCAGCTCTAAATTTTTGTATACTATAAGAGAATCAACATTTTGATTCAAGTGCTTAAAAAAGTTGTGCTGGTGGATGCATTAGTCTTGCCTCTATCCCCCCAACATTTAAGGGTATTGTAACTATTTTAGTAATAAATAAAGAGTGAATCTCATTTCCTGTGTTATACCATTCTTTAAACATCGGTCATCATCTCCTGGATTTGCTAGCTGGGAGATAATGGTAGATATTTTCCAATTCATCTGGTGGACATTGTAGTGGGGGAAGATAGCTTTATTGTACAACAAATTCGCTAGCTGGCAGTTTGTGGGTTGTAAATCAATGAGGGGGTGTTTTATGGTGACATGGAGAGCTCGCACATCTTCTGAAAAGGTGAAAAGAGTCACACAAGTTTGCAGCTTAAGAAGGGAAACGTGATTCATACATCCTCTTCCGGTGTTTCCAGTATGTATTAAGACCATACAGGCTATCTACAACCTTGGCTTTCTGTTTGAGGAAGTGGTTATCAAGTGTTAAGGGTAATTTCTCACACTTTAACTACAGTAAACTTTGATGTAATACATGGAACCCTGTTACTCAAAACTAGAAAAAAATGAAAATAATTAATTTTTTCTGAGTCTAGTGAAAGGAAAGTCAGACTAGTCCAAATGACCAGCCAAATAAAGCCTAGTTTTTGGGGCAGGAATATCCTTACCTTCCTACAGCAATTATGATTTTTGCCGGGGGATTTGGAAACTCTGTTGAATTTTCCTGGTTAAGTATTACTCATAATCTGCTCATTAATCAATATAAATCACCACTATCATTATAAGCCAGACTTCCCTAGCCTGTTTCCTTCTCTAGGTCATAAGGATTGTTCAGAATTCCTAGTCAGTACATCCCCAAGGATAGTTACTTTGGTGTGATGGTTAAGGCATCAGGCATCAGGCTAGAAACTGGGGGACCATGAATTCTACTTCCACTTTAGTCCCAATGCCAGCTGGGTGACCTTGGGTCAATCCTTAACTCAGCCCTACAAAAAGCAAGGCAACGGCAAACCATTTCTGAAACCTTGCCCAAAAAACTTGCAGGAACTTCTCCAGGATAAATAAATAAATAATCAGCAAGATGGCCATGGGTGAACTTCAACTCCCAGAATTCCCCAGTCAGTGTCGGAATTCTGGCAATTGAAGTCCTTCCATCTTAAACTTGACATCACGCAAACAGATGCAACATTCCATCACATACCAGCATAGCAATCCTATGGAACCGAATCCAGAGAAAAGGGTGGCATTAGATAGATAAGAATTGGTGAGCAAGCAACAGAAGAACCGAAACCCAGATCTGAAAGGGTTCCAGAGCTACCTTTCTGCTCTCTCCTCACCAGGGAAGGGTGGTATGACAAGAATGCCCAATCCATGATTACCTGCCTGGATCTCTCGGTGGGAGGTGCCCCCAATCCCATGA